>JAPQRN010000009.1:1224003-1245001 GCA_037367275.1 Coranthus polyacanthus | reverse complement strand
CTGATCACCTGATCACCTGATCACCTGATCACAGCTTTACCTGTTCCCTGTTCCAACTTTTAATTCAGAGGTGACCTCACATTTGCCTTTACATTTTGTTTATATGGTTATATGCTTTTTTGTCTATGTTTTCATGCTTATTTCTATGTACATGTGTAAAGGCATACAGTAAGCTTGTTTTAAAAAATGCCATATGAATAAAATTATTATTGTTACCACTTGTTGATGTATTAGTTCTGAACATGTACGGTCCATGCACAGTAAAACATCATGGAAAAGTTCATGTTAAATTGAGTCCAACTCCATCATTATTGCCTGTTATAACAATCAAATGCTGACAGAGAACAAAGAAGTTTATATTCTGACTATAATACCAGTAAGGAAAAGTAGATTCCTGCTACGTGGATGGAGGGTGGTGTGGTGACCATTAAACATCCTTAAAGGAGTGTGCGTGCACATTACTTGGTGTTTGTGTGGAGGCCCGTCAGTGTTTGCGTGGGTGTGAGCTGTAATGGATGGACGTCCTGTCTCTGCCCGCTGGAGGTGGTCTTGATCGAATGGTGCCGGAGGAGTTGAGGAGTACAGAAAGCAGCCAGGATGGATGCAGAGACGGGACGCTGAGCTCTGCTGATATTTCATCGTCTGAATCATGAACAGAGCTGCAACATGGCTGTCAGCATGATGGAGATGCTTTTTGAAGAGGGGGGCGAGCTCACAGGTCCAACGGCCAAATCCACAGCTGCTTTCAACTAACTGAGTCTGGTAGCTTTCTGAAAACGTTCTGCTCTCATGCGCACTTTAGTGACATGTAAGCAAAGGGGGATATTGTTAAATGAACATAAGACCTCAGAGTTTTTGAGGTAAATATCCTCAGCAAGTTTTTTTCAATGGTTAAACAGTTTAAAATCTCTTCTGTTGTTATTTTCCAATTTGTGCATTAAAAGGGCCAGAGCGCTAAACAACACAAACTTTACATTTACACTTAACACTTTGGTATTAAAGGCTCAAAACTGACAATTTAAAAAACTGATCTTCCACGTGAGGTTTAATCTAGACACAGGAGGTTTAGGTCCACGTCCAGACGGGACACATGACCTACACACTACAGGAAGTCCAGCACTTTCAGCTGTTGTACTTTAACAAACTCCTACAAAAGAACTGACCCGAGAAACTGCAAATTTGGTTGTTTTCATCTAACCTTCAATGCAATAAATTTAGATGTTTCACCAAAAATGAATGAATAATCCCTTAAATGAATCCCAAGTCATACCAAATCAAATCACATCTATCAGGTCTAGTCTTACAAAGAAACGTCTTGGACCAACAGCACATCCACCATTTTGGTTTGAATATGCAGTCTTTGCCCATTTTTTGCCTTTTCCAGTCATTGCAGTGTTGACACATCATAGAACATCCAGAAGGAGGCCAGACCTGAAGACATCTCCATGCCCTCAATAAAACGTCTTAACTGCAGTCCATCCTGAGGTGATCAATGCTGCTTGTAGCTTTAAGTATTTCTATCCTTCCTTGCCTCATTTCCTTTATTTTCTTCCAGTTATCCTCACTCTCCTATCATATACTGAAAATAAAGTTTCTTCCTGCTCTTACTTTAAGACTTTAAAACTTTAACTCTCCATGCAGTTCTTTCTCAGATGCTTGGCATTTACTTCACCCAGAAGGAACATCCTCATGTATAACGACCTACAGCAGAAACACAAGAATCCTCTCACACACATTTACATCCACAGCAGATGAGTCATTCTCTCCACCTTTGATGAAGCACCCATTAACCCACACTACCCAGCCGCCTCCATACACAAATAATCAGTGCTGATGTGCTATCGTGTCCTCCCACCACTGTAATTGTAGATAATTGTTGGACCCAATTTGGACCAATTCAGCCTATTACTAAACTTTTTCTTACAACTAATCCATCCTTTTGGCTCTGGTATGTCAATGGGGTTTGGATCTAGTCTTGTGTAGTGTGTGAGAGTGAATAACAGATAAGAAAAGGCCAGAAAGCTGTTTAACATCTGATTATAGTGACTGCTGAAAGTTTATTTAGTTATGTGCTGTACTTACATCTATATTCAGTATGTTTTTATAATTAAAGTTCCTGACACGTGATGTGTAAAGGGCCACACATAGTGAAAAACCCAAAGAATTAAAAGAGCTTTAAGGGGCTTTTTCTGTCGGTTTGGTTTTAAGGCACATTTACCATATAGTTTACCCTCATCCTTCCAGTCAGACATGTTTCCAGCAACAGCATATGCTGCTTTTTTCCATCAAGTACGCCATCATGAACCCACTTTACAGTACGTGCCCAGCAGCAAACTGATGACAAAATAAGGAACCTGCAAATTAAGATAGAACGGGGACGGTAGACTGAAGAAACGAAAGAGGTTGAACTAGTGAAGATGAAATGTGATTACTGGACATCACCTACAAATGAATGCTACTGTTGTTCTGACAGCTGGTTGTGTAACACATTTATCATGTCAGCTTCATAATATTCATTTTTTTTTCCTGACAGACAGATCGGCTGTAGTTGTGGGTGAGTGAGTGACATCATGGTGGCTACGTCCACTTCTTTTACACAGTGTAAATACAGGCTAAAGTTGGTGCTTTGCAGGTTGGGTTCATATGGTTAACTGTGAACATTTTCGCAGGTTGGGCGGTGCAGAATCATCACCGGTCAGTTGTCTACAGGTTGGCCTGAAACCCTAACCTGAACATCACTAATAGATGCAAATGTTTGGTTTTTTTAATATTTCATCTATGCATAAGATTTTCTTTTCATCTCAAATGTGTGATAAAGTCAACAGAAAAACGATGTGCTCTTTCTTCACAATGTAGACTTGACCTTAATGTAGGCCTACATTAGTACACTTTACCGCTAATATTCAGAAGAATGAATGGAGGACTTTCTTCAGAGGACATCAGGACATCATCAGGTATAATAGACATAGTGTCTGACATTTTGGGTCGCTCTTGTGTTCGCTCATTATTCCCGTTTCTCACAGTGAGGTTTTACCTCCGTGGTAGGAAAAACTTCATTTCATGCTACCGAATAAAATGCTGCCTTCATGTGCAGCGAGCTGCGGCAGATCTTCACAACATTGCCACTCAACACCAGGTTGCTAGCACCGTCGTGGTTCACCACAGCACCAATGTGGGCCCCGGGGCCGGTCCACATTTCCACACACTGCAGGGAGCAGACTGAGGCTTCACTCAGGCCGACCGCCCGGTGCAGCGGCTGCTTCACTGAGCCCGAGTTTCCAGCAGGTTGTTTCAGACGAAGCTGTCAGCACCAGGTCGTACATCCTGAAGCTCATTTATAAGGCCAGACTCAGCTGTGTGTGAACCAACGACAGCTCAGGAGGGGAGAAATGTGGAATCCATTTGGCCCTCAGGAGCGGTCAGCTTGTGAGGACGGAGGAAATATGTGGGAGTGGATGCGGGGGCCGGAGAAGACTGAACAACAAGAAATACAATAGAGTGAAATCTGCCAATTTCTACTGTTGTGTGGTATTTGAACACAACCACACGGGACTGAAGTGATCCTTTAACACAAATACATTTGTTTTAATATGTTCATATTTACTCAGTTATGCATATTATATATAATATTTTTCTGTTGCCTTCAAGTGCTGTTGGACACAGTGAAATGATTTAGTGAATGTACATTTATGGTACATGCTCTTAATGTTTTATAGCACATAGAGCAACAGCAACATTTTCAGTAACTCTTTACAATAAAAAGGACATTAAATAAATGCTACTGCAGTAATAAATATTAGTAACAGTTAATTAACGGTTAACTCATAAATGTGTAAATATTTCATTCTTACACACTTCATGGTCTTCATGCTTGTTCCTGTATCTTCATGTAGACCTTCCTTAGTTTATAATCTAACCATCTAACTGTATAAGCATTACCTCACTCTAACCACCATTAATGAATGCTCTTTGTAAGCCCTTATTGCACATTTGAAAACATGTTTTCCTTAAAGGTTCGGCGTCTAGTGACATCTAGCTGTGAAGTTGCAGATTGCACGGCTCGGCCCTTGCCTCACCCTCCTCTACAGCGGCCGTTCATAATGTGAAAGAAGTCCCTGATTAGGGCCAGGGTTTGTTTTGTCCAACAGTTTAGCATCGGTAACTGTTGGAACTGATACAACCAGTGCTTTTTACTCGTTTTTATTGCTGAGCGGCTCAAGTTGTGTCTGTATTTATTTCATGTACCTCTGGACCGAGGATCATTACGAGAGTTTGAATAAATAAATAAATAAATAAATAAATAAATGATAAACAGTTTGAATTTCAGAAATGTGCAACTGAGGCAAAACAATGTAACAAAAAACCTCAACATATAAGAGAACTAACAGAGCTTATCCACAGACAAACTCAATCATCAAATATCAATCAAATAAAAGCAGCATTTATGAAGTACACGGATACAGGGCTGACACGTTTTGTACGTCCTTGTGTACGTTGTGTATTCTTCTTAAACTACCGTTGTTTACAGCAAGCTTTGAAGGCAGTATCGAATCAGTACCAGGTACTAAGATACTCCACAGCTGCTTCATTCAGGCCTGTATCTGTATGTCTTAGTGTTGGATGTGTGTGAATATTCCCACGTCAGATTTTCCCAAACCACCAAACTCACCACTTACATATAAGTATAAACTCATCTGTCAACACACTGACTTCATTCCCAACATGTTGACACTTGGGCCTGACTACACTCTGATCTCAGAACAACTGTTTAAACATCCATTTGTAACTGTAGTTTGGGACTTATCTGGGGAAGACTTCATCTGAATCTTATTACACCTTGTAAAGCAGATCAGTAGGTTGATGCAGCAGTAATTGTGGCGGTAGTGATGTGATGCAGGAACCTCACATTGCGGTGCTTACATTTAGTGGTTGGACTGTTGACGTGACATCAGTGTTGTTTTTATCCACCATGAAATTCAATTATAATTTCCAGCAGATGGCACTAGTGTCCACAGATGTTCCTCTGGAGGTTCAGGTATCCAGTTCGACAGCAGTCTGAGCTGAAGGGTCTAACGGTCCTGTTCATGTGGAGAAATGAAAGAGCCAACACAGACATTCATCCATGTGTTTTTCCTCTTATTCTTGTTTGCATCACACTCCTGATTGGCTCTTGATGTTTGGTTTAGTCTAATATTACCTGGAAATTAAATAGAAACAGGTAGTTTTGCATTTTGCAGCCTTGAGTCGTTGTTATTACACAGAAACTAAAACTAAAATGTTTCCAGGTAACAAGTCACAGCATTAAACGTATCATTTCTACAGTATTACCTACAATAAAAGGGACAGATAATAATATGGTTATTAGCACTTTTACTTCCAAGAATTGTCATTGGTTAATACAGGGGTAATTACATGGTTATTAGTGTGGTAATTACAAGATATTACTACAGTATTACCTACGTATCAACAACCTATTACCACACTATTACCATGTTATTACTGAGCCATAATGTAAAGTGCTACCGTGTGTCTTTTAGCCTTTTATTATTTCTGATTATGTTGATAAAAACGAGGTAGTGACAGGTTAAACATGGTTAAAACGACAGAATCACTAGGTTGCAGCAACATATTGCTTAATTGCTGAGAAGTTTATATTAGTTAACAACAAGACTAAAACCTGTTTTATCAGAGTGAATTCATCCTAAAGGAGGTAATGTGTAGAATGTCAGGGTCTCAGTCTGATCTTTGCTTTGAGGATACCAGACTTCTTGAGGTCACATTCCTGAACACCTTCCCTCCTGGATTCATGGCTGTTATTGTACTTGGCATCTCACCTCACGGAGCTTCCTGACCCGTCCAAAGTCCTCAGACTCTTATTGTGCTCTTTTGACCTCCTTGCTGTGTTTGTTTTGTAGTCTCCAGGAAGGAGTGCTTTCTTGTGGTTTCTCTCTCAGAGTGCCCTGCAAGGCGTTTCTGGCACTGACCTGCAGCTTTGTTGTGATCCAGACTTGGAGATCCTTGGGCCGGGATGAACTCGGACAGGAATCTAAATTTAGGGACCGCACGTTGTCACATTCATGCACTTTTATTTCTAAGCCAGGCACATCCACGCAGAAAACGTTTAGTTACTGTTTCTATGGAAAGACACAGAACACACACACACCTAGTGGAGCACACGGGCCAAGGCTCCATTATAACACAAGGCCGTAATCAGAGCTGTGGTTGGCTGGTCGGGGTGACGACGTGCTGTCTGAGCCTGGCAGACCTGCAGACAGTCAAACTGTGGGATCTGGCTTTGGTCTCCCTCTGTGCAGCACCGGCGGTGGTGCTATCAAAACAGGACCTGGTCTGAGGCATCAGCCAAGGCCTGTAGCTCTGGTTAGCATTAAGCTAACTTGGCTCAGACAGAGCACACAACAGCAGCTACAACAACAACCAGGACCGAAGCATCGGCAGCACAGACAACCACAGCATTAGAGCTTAAACACAGGCTGAAATTAAAAAAGGAAACTATTTCTCTGTTAAGTTTATTGAAAGTAGCCAAAATATTCTATTAGTCTCACTGTGACGTCCAACATATTCTCACTCCCGACTCATCACATACTGACGCTTGGTCAGGCGTCACATTTCAACACACAGCGTACTCCTGCAGCGGCATTTTTCAACACACGGGATAGGACCAACAAAGTCAAAGTATGCTATGTTATCTATGTTGTACTTTTTCACTCATTTCATGTTGTGAAAACAGAAAAGGCACAAATTGGCTTTTTCTGCTTTATTTCTATTCAGTCCGGACTTTTGTTCTTTTCAGTTTGATCCAAACCAAACTTTTGCATTTCGAAAACAGACACAACATCACACCGCTGTGTTTCCACGTCCTCTGTAGGAGGCAGTAATGTGTGAACCGTCGTCACATCCTAGTCGTCACATGCTGCCGCTTGGTCATGAGCCCTTGGCGTCCGTCAATTTGTGACACACTGGCTTGTCATAAAATGATGCCTACCCTGTGTGACGAGTTGGGAGTGAGAATGTGTAGGAACGCCACATTCATTCACACACAATTTACATACAGTGTTGAAGTATTTAAAATACATGAGTCACATTGAGTGATTTGATCTAATGGAACATTACCGTCATCTGTAGTGAAAGTAACCCTCCCAATACTGATCACAAGTGTAGTGACACCACATTTCAACCTAAAACGCAGTTTGCCGTCACATGACTATAATACACTTTTCTGTTATCTTCATATGGATGTTTAAACTCAACCTTCCAAAGCTGCACAAACACACTCATAGTTTAGTGTTGGTGTTAACACAGTTGTTTAAGTCCAATACGACCCTCTAGTGGAGGAAGAGTATCTGAACAACCAGACCATATTGAACATCTTACCATTCTGTCCACCAGGTGGCAGTATAACCACATAAATACACTGTACTGACATGTAACAGTCTCTCAACATTCTGCAAATCAATATTTTTTTTCCTTACTTTTCTACCACATCACATATTTTTGTCTGATATCGTTAGTTTCTTGCTCAGTAAGATTCATCTGTTATTATCAAAGCTAAGTGTCTGATTTAATGTTCATTTCATCCATCATGCGGTTTATACAAATTTAAAAGTTGTAATGAATTTAATTACAAAGAATAGAAAGGTTAAAATCCAACAACACAAAGCTGAAAATCAGGGGCTGCATTTTTACGGATGGCAGAAAAAGTCTAGAAAAAAGAAAAACAAAGTATGGACCGCTGCAGATGTAAAGTGGATTGAGCGCTTCACGTTAACTCTGTTCATGAGACTGTGGGTTAATGCAGGTAAATGCAGTGAGGAGCTGAGGAGAAGACGAGCCTCGTCTCTGGCCTGAGGCGTCTCTCCATCAACAGTTGGAATTCCACTGAGCCGCATCGGACCTTGGTGAAAACGCAGGAAACTGGAGACGGCCTGGAAGTGTGAGAGGTGTACACAAAGTCACGAAGCCTTTGTGCCCATCTGAGGAATGTTCCGGCATCAACACGTTTAGAGACTCTTTGAAGTGTGAGGCTGTTTTCTTCCTGCGCCGCGGTGACGAACACACGGTCCAGAGGACAGAGCTGCATTCATACTGGACCATGTTCCACACATCACACATGTTCAGCCTTTCAGACTGTTCTCCAACACGGTCACATTGTTACTCTGACATTATGTCAATACTTCACAACAGATACACTACGTTCCTAAATTACTCTGATTTACTCCTGTTTTGAGGCAATTTATTTCATTTTACATCACACCTGCGCTCTGGATTTTACACTCAGTAGTCATGGTATTACACAGCTTCTTGTTTCACATCAAAGGAAAAAACAGTTTGTGACTTTTAACAAAACTAGTTAAGAGCAGCTGGAAGTTGTCCTCTATAAACACACAGGGACTGATTGAACCAATGAGGGCCAGCGGTGCAGACAGATGGCAACCAGGTCGGGTGGAACTACGATTAAAACTCATTTTAAATGGTGATGAACCCTTCTCAGATTGAGTCTGTGGCCCCATCTCCACCTCCATCCTCATCCTCATCCTCATCCTACATTAACAAATAACAGAGACTTTTTCCACGTTGAGAAGGAACCCTGCTTTGAATACATCTTCTTCTTTAAAATCACATGTTGTAGATACATGTAAACACAATACAATGGATAGTGAAAAGAACACTGTGATGATATTATTACATTTTTACCACTGTTAACAACATTTTAATGTTATGTGAGTAATTCAGATTCAGACTCAGTTCATTGATCCTTAAGGGAAACTCAGTTGTCCTTTAGCTCAAAGAAAATACAATGAAAACAAGTCATTTGTACATTATTTCACAATAATAAATGACAGATCTCCAGGGTGTAACACTTTCCCTTTATTCATTGTGAAAAACATGTTATGTCACCTTTAATATTTCAACAAGCATTTTGTAATGAAGTACAAAAAAATACAAGCACATTCTTCTTACATATCAGTGTTTTAGTCGTCTCTTTTCCAGTGCTAATGACAAGCAGTGGCTATAAAACTTTCTGTCATTAATTTGACTTTTGAATGTATTGTGTTCTTATTCCACAACATACCAGTTGGCAGCTTTTTGTAAAATCACTGAGCAGCTCCATGTCTTTGCTGTTACTGATAAAAAGCTGGAAGTGGAGGAGAAAACAACTGGGCCTTGATCAACAGCAGGCACTAAATCCATCCCAGCAGCTGTCCGGAGTCAGGGGTGGGGACTTTCTTCGGTTTTATTGGTGCTGCTTCCCTTCATGCCTGCAGAAGCTGTCCCACCAGGGCGGGACTCCTCTCCCGGATCAGGGCTGACGTGATCTCAGCGACCCTTAACGCTGACCTCT
Source organism: Coranthus polyacanthus (assembly GCA_037367275.1). Classification (NCBI taxonomy): domain Eukaryota; kingdom Metazoa; phylum Chordata; class Actinopteri; order Kurtiformes; family Apogonidae; genus Coranthus; species Coranthus polyacanthus. The sequence goes on along the minus strand of JAPQRN010000009.1, from coordinate 1,235,640 downwards.
CCCAACGTTCCGAGTCCTGAGAGAGAAGCAGGAAGAAGACGCGCGGTTTATTACACGCAGACACGACAGCGCACTGCCCACGCACACTCACATTTGTTCACGTTTATCTGCTCTCTCACGAGTCACGACTCCGACTGATTTCCTGTTGCAAACCAGTGTCTTCTAAGTGTTTGTGTCTGCCAGGAGCATCCAGTTAGCGTTAGCAGCCAGATGAAACCAGCAGGAAACAAAGTTAAACCATAGCCACGTTGTCCCCTGCGTCCTAATGGTAAGAATACCACACTGAGATCATCTGGCTTCACTAACGACCGGAAAAAAGGAAACTGAATCGGAATTCAATCGATTCAGGAAGTAAGCGGCGATAACCAGGCCTCGTAACACTTTTAACAAGGGTGTTACTGATGAGCAAGGATGTACAACAAAGCCAGGCTAAAGCTGCCCGAACACCTGCCTGTTAGCCCCCTTTGGCTGAACAAAAAATGGGTTATTTTTGCTGTTTTGGCTGCATAATTATAAGTAGCCCATAGTTAATATATATAAATATATATAAATTGCTGTATCATCTAAACTTTTATTACTTGATACAGATATTAAAGGTTCTCTGTGTAAGATTTGCACATGTTCATGTGAAGTTCATGTTGAAGTCTGTGTTGTGCTGGAAGCTGGTCGTTGGTTAACGTTAGCTAATGTTGCCGCTGTAAAAGAGCAGAAGAGAAGCACTGAAGAAACAGAGCGAGCACAAACTGTCTTCGACATAGAAATCAGTGAACAGGCTGTTGTCGTGGATGTAGGTAGGACTGTGACGATACTCGAACTCACAGAAGAAGAAGAAGAAGAAGAATGGGCGCAACATTACGATGTCATCAAAGAGCGACGGGCAAACACTGATGTTATTTCTATTAGTTTCACCAACTGTTCTTATACAGCTGAGTGGAGACGAACACGATTATGCAAAATAATCATGGTTAGTGCAAATAATGGTGATGAGATTATGTATTGATTGTGACAGGCCAAGATGTAGGCAACTGAGTCAGCTGTTAGCGTAGAAACACCAACAAACGAGCAGCTTCCAGCACGAAACAGACTCACAAACATCATGCACGTACACAAGCGAACGCCTGCACAAAGTCCGTTTGAACTTATATCAGTTGTTTTATTTATTAGCAGTTCAAATAACAACAAAGATTAAAGTAAAAAAGTGAGACGCTGTCAGCTCCTGTTAGCGCATTCAACCTCGTCTCCTCACGTTGTCATCAGCTCACACCTTCGACCGGTCAGCCTTAAGCTCCAGTAACACAGAACGGGTTTTATGGCAATCTCAATTCACCGCATTTCATTTGATTACAAGAATCGCACATTCTGGGGGAAGATTTCCGTGACTCCCGTGTTATTTTACAGCTTGTTCAATCAACAGACGGAAGCAATTTTCCAAAAGAGGGGAATGAGAAATGCCACAGAATTAAGGCGCTTTAGCATTTCTTTTTTCCCTTCACAAATTTGTACTAATGTGGAGTCCTCTGAAGCCTCTGAAGCCTGTGAAGCCTGTGAAGCAGTAAGGCCTACTTTGAGATTTATGGAGCATGATATTGGACAGATCTACGCAAAACCACACATAGGGCAAAAGGGAACCATACATTTTCTCATTGCTTTTTCTTTAAAGGCAGAATCTACTGTTGTGGTTGTTTGGCTTTCGTGATTCCTTCGTGCAGTATCTCTTTCTTCTTTTTTTTCCCCCTTCGACCGCCTGTACAATGCACTTTTAATGGTTTTCACTCCCCTGACTCCAATCCTTCGGCTGCAGCGACTCCCTACTTTGATTTAGTTTCTTGATGGGGCCTAAGAATGACCTGTTTTCCATCTTTCAAAGGCTCTGCAGGTCAGGGAACTTTCCTTTGTTTCAACCATTGGCTTGTTCTTTACGCAGATTTATGCTTCATATTTTACCTGGACTCTTTCTTAAACGGATTGTGGTCTTTAATAAGGCTTTTGACAGAGCTTTTGATGTCGCACCATGCACGAGGAACAAAAATGTGTCTCGAAATCTTGAAAATATACAACACAGAGAGTAGAAAAGAAAACTGGGATGGATTCTGGTCCACGTAATGGAAAAGAAAAACTCTTAAGCCATTAGCTTTGTGCCCAAATACCCAAACCATTACATTTATGTGTTAAAATTAAGTTAAAATAGGACTGGATCTGACAGTAGAACACCAAGAAATGTCACACTCTCTCTTCTGGGTCTATAGCCAACTTCATCAGCCAGCTCTTAAAAGGCAGACTGGCCTGAAATGGAATCAAACTATTTAATAAGGCTTAATAAGGCTTTTCACAAAGCCTTTAATGTGCACAAGGAGGAAAATGAGAATATATTAAAAATATATCCCTCTGGATGACAAACTTATTTATGATTTGTGCACTGAACTGTAACATACCTGCATTCCACATGCATTTGGCTATGTCACTCTGTCAGAAAAATAAGCTTTCCCTTCCTTTTCTCGATCCTATGACCTTACTTCACCAGCCAGCTCCTAACAGACCAGTTGGGTCAGGATCGAATGGGGAATGTGACGAGGTGTGAGAGCGATGAGCGTGGAATCCGGCCTGACCGTGGTTAATGGGAGCAAGAGACGCAGGATCCAGAAGTCCTGGAGCTCTCCTCCCTAATCAGAACCAGCAGAGAGGGGGAGTCAGATGACATGGATTTTCCACACCGACTGGCTTATGGGGGAACCGAGGAGAACGCACTGGAGGACAGATCAGCCACTCCAGCCTCTCACTGATTAAAGCAACAAAGAGAAGTTAAAGCTGCAAGCAGTGATGACCAGGTCCTGGTACCTTGGTGCATGTTGGGGTGCACCGCAGGGTTTTATTATTTATAAGACAAATCATCTGAATATCAAGTCAATCAGAGGAAGTTTTTCACATCAGGTCGCTATGAGAGATGTAGATGTGTTCCTGTCTGGACTCTTACGAAGCCTTAGTAGTTTAGGGAAGATTGGAAAATGTACATTTGAGTTACAAAAACTTCACAGTGAAACCGCTCAAGGAAAAGTCATCATTTTTCATCGTAAAGGTCTTTAGTCTCTTAAGTTAATTCTCTACGAAGAGTTTGTTAAATGACAAAACAGAACAAAAATAGCATATTTAAACCAAAATGGTGGACTTCCTGTTGGGTTTAGGGAATGACTCCAAGAGACTTTTTGTGACCTGATACATATGCCTACCAAATCCAGTACGTCTAGGTTAAACCTTAGGCAGGGGCTTCAGTTTTGTTCATTCTCTGGGTTGCTGTTGAGCCAATTGTGGCGAATCATTGAAATTCACTTCACTGCCATGGCAACAAAAGTGACCATTTGAACAACTTTCCATTGCAAAGTAATTTAGATGAAGTTGCTCAGGTTAATTCCTTAGTAAGACTTTGTTAAAGGCTGGAAATGACAAAAATATTCACACAAAAATGACAAACATCCTGTCTGGTTTAGGACCTAAACCTCCTGGACCTACAACGTGCACCAATCAAAATGATCAATTTTTGATCTAGACTAAACTTCACACATGGGCTCATTTTTAACACATCTATACACAACACATCCATTTCAACGTCATCAACACCATCTAACATATAGAAATTTTATATATGTTAGGTGATGTCTAAATGTAATGCAGTTTTGAGTTTTTGATTACGTTTAACCCATCAAAGATGTGACTCATTTGGCAAAAGAAAAATAATCCTTTCAGTTTCAAAAGGGCCTAAAAAATAGATGGAATCCAAATATCATTGCTTTGAATGAGCTCCAGAGGCATTCTGTGTCAGCATGTACAATCCTCTCATAATGCACTGTTCAATTTACAAGTGGCCAAACCTTTGAAGACTCAAAGGAAATGGAGTAAAAGAAAACAAGGATCTTGAGGATTTTCTGTTGTTCTTTATGATGTGTTCAAGTCATTGTTTTGTGGCTTAATCACTGGTGCGAGGCGACGAGGAGATGGGCCAGTACATCTGCAAGCAGTCAACAAAAAGCAGCTCTGTCGTCCACATCCCCAACAATACGCAAAGGTTCAGCGGCGATCAGTCAGCAGCTCTGAGCAAGAAATCAAAGTGTTCCTGCATATCTGATTGCATCTTTTCTTTGTTTACACGATAAGCAATCACATAAAAGCATTCCTCCAATTGTTATCTAAAAGTAATTACATCTTCACACGGAACGTATTTGAGATTGTACATGTGTTTGGAGGAGCAAAAAGGCCGTGGGGATGATAAATGTGATGAGCAAGACACTGGATGATTACCACCCAAGTGCACCATGGGAAAGTCACGAGAATGCTGGGTGTCTTGGGCATATTGAAGACAGCTACAGCCATCAAACCACAACTAATGACTCCATTATAGAGGTCTGTTTTCTTATAGGCAGAACCAAAGAACACTTAAGAGTGCACACGAGGAAATAAGAAAAAGCAAGTCAAGATCACCAACGGGGATCAAAGTTTTAAGCCCGTCTAAGCCATAGCATTGAATTATTTCCACTCCAGATATGTGGCCTTTGAAATATGAATCATGCTTCATAAAACTGCATTATTAAATCAAGTAGTTGCTTGCACAGTGGAACACAAATACGACTTGAGCTCTCCATCGACTCGTGGCACAGCTTTAAGTAGTCACAACTGCCACTCAGGCTTCAAATGTGGTTGAGGAAAAAAAGACAACAAAGGCTAGGATTACTTAACAACAACAAACTCCGAGGTCTCACAGACATTTGCATATCTAACTGCTCTCAGGCTGAAATCTATATGACTTGAGTGTGAGGGAATCGTGAACTGAATGATCTGTGCACAGGCTTCAGACACAGTTCAATCCAAACACCAAGCTCCGGGGCAGAAAAACGAAGCCAACGCTGCCAAGTGCCAAAACCCGCAGTTCCTTTAATGTCCACTTGAGGCTGGCTCCAAAAGCGAGTCAATCCCAATAGATCCTCATTTTAAAACACCTAAAATTACAGCAGAAATGTTTACAGCCTGAGCAAATAACAGCTTTTTGGTCTCCATACCTAATTTCCCTGTTTATGTCAACTGTTTAGGGATGATGTTTCATATAACTCACCTGTTTAAATTATATTAAGGTAGAAAGTTATGCATAATTAAGGGCGTGTCCACTTTGAGTGACAGGTGGGTGGGTCTGTGTCTGCCATTTGGGCTTTGATTGACAGCTTGCTTGCCTGCTGTGTCAGACTTATGGAGCTTCTGTTTAGTGAATAAAACTTGTTTTTTTCTAAAAAAAAATTTAACAATTATTTTGTAGTCGTTGGTCGTTTGGTTAAGACATTATTCTATTATTTATCTTGTCAGCTAGTGCACATTACACAAAGTTATCGAACACAAATATGTGTTAACATCAATCAGTATCAAGTACCTGAAATTACTTGGTGGCATTAGTTACCAGTGTGGTCAGAGTTTTCTGTAATTGAGTGGTAGGGTTAGCTTGGCGAGTTTCATCCCTCCTATTCTGTCTCCAAAAAAAAAAAGAATGTGGCAAAGCCCAAACTGGAGGTTTCAAAGCAGCCGTCTACAAGCCAATGGGTGACACTGCAGTGTCTACGTCCACTTCTTTCACACTGTGTCTATGGTGTAAATACAAGTTACTGTTGGAGGTTTGAAGGTCAGGTTCTGGTGGTTGCAGATCGGGTGGTGCTGCTATTAAAAAACTGACCCACGCATCACTACTAGGTACAAATGCTTTTTACACACATACATTCATACTATATAAAAAAATGACCATTTGATTTTCATTTAAAACACATGACGTTCAAATATGGTCACTTGTGGCTCCAACAAAACAAGATGGAGATGACCAAAATGTGAAAGTCAAGGCATCAAAGCAGCAGTCCACAAACCAAGGCATAACGTCAGTCTATGGTCTCAGTCTAAGGTTCAAACCAGTAAGTGGATGGTTTTGACAGACCATAGTTGGTACTTCTCTTGAACTGGACTTTGCTGTTGGCAGGGCTGGCGCTCGGTTCGGCTTGTGTCTCCTCTTTCCACAGAAGACCATCCAGGATGAATAAAGCAGCCTGCTAATGAGCAGCACACTGGGTCACCACTATGGGCACGCAAACATCCATGAGAGGGAATGCATGTGTTGGGACCACATGTGCAGACTGGGACACTTCATTGTGCATGAATGCAAGCTTATGCATAGACTTCTCCATGTGCACCCTCACACATGCACACAAAGAGGTGGAATGTGATCCTGGAGGGATTTGCATGTCTCCAGATCATCATCAAAGTCTATGTCCTCCAGCACTGACTGAGATGACTTTCCACTGTCTCTGTGTCTTCCAGCCCAGTTTGGAGATGGAGAAACCAGTGAGAGAGCGCTCGTGGTTGAACAGTTCTTGCTGTGACAGCGTTCGCACAAACAGAGCTCAAGTGGGGCATTTGGACAGACATGAGATAAAACCCCAAGTGAAGGCGTAACTGAGCCTTAAAGAAGAAAACCACAAGCAAATTAGTCTGATTGATAGAGTTATTTGAGCTAATAGGCACTCCTCACCTGTTTGCCGTGTGGAATTAATCTTCATATGTTCCAAAGACCAAAACATTCCATGTGCCAAGGTCTAAGTGCAGTCGGCAGGAGGGTATTTTATTTTATTTCAAAATGGGCCCATTTTACGACTTTCACTTTACTTTGCTTATTATTAGACAGGAGGGAAACTCACTTTCCACTTCAAGATGATTAACTGCCACAAATCCTCACTTAAAGGATTTTCAAGCCAAGAGAATCATCATTTATTCACATTAGTGGAGGGACTATCACCAGTAATGCACGCCATATTAAAAGCGACACATTTACATTTTGAAATGCAAGCCCTTTTTTCCACGGACAGCAGGAGCTCTGCTACATCGATTACTGACGCATCCAATCCCTTGGTGGCCTTGATGGCATTTATATAGTTCCTTCTGACAGATTTTACATTTAAAAATAGAGACTGTCAGCAAACAATATATGAACTGGTATCGAGGGGAAAATACCACTGGATACAAGTCATAGATGGAAAGACTTCTTTGGACTTAAGGGGTGGATTTTTTTTTCTTTTTTACTTTTACTTAGAGCAAGGACCTAAATTTAAATCCAAAAGATATTAGTCATTTATGTGACAGCACTGTTTTAAAATATAAACAATGTAATATATAATCGGATGACTGGGCAGTAAGTAAAAGCAAACTGTTCCCAATCACTCCCATGTGTTTGAATACACAAACACATGCAACAGCCTTGTTATTCCAAACTGTGACCGCAAGTTTGTGGAATGGAACTTCAATCATTATGTTTCTATTTTTGCTTACTGTTTAAAGGCAGAACTTTGACAAGAAGCAAGGTGACAGTTCTTTGAAACACAGAGCAGAGGAGTGGGGAGCGAGGAGGGAAGCTTCGGCGGACCACACAATAAGCAATCCTCTCTACTCTTAAATGCCACGAATGCAATCAACCTTTCCATATGAGAGGAGCGCACGGCCGGCCTGCTGCCACACAAGAAGGGTCTGCTTTGAAGCTTTAAGGTTTCGGGCAATTAGGTCCTTTAACAGTGACAATTAGCACGCCTCTGTCATTCTCCTGAGATCCCTGGCCCTCAGGACGGCTGCCGTTTCTGCCGCTGCTCAAGGCTTCCACTTCTGTTCCCTTCATCAAATGCCAAAGGCGTCAGGTCCTAATTGAAAAACAGCGTATGGAAACGCTTGGCATGAAGCCCAAGCCAAAAGTACTGGAAAGAGTTATTAGAGTCACACCAGCTACCATAACCAAAGTGGCCAAGAACATTTAGAGACTTTTTATCACCTCTTTTCATCATCCTAACGTTTTACTGTCCCTGTGGCATCAGAGTGCTGCAGTCCTGATGGTTGGAGCATCCACTTGAGGGCAGTATCATGACTAGCATTAATCCCAGACAGCGTTCTCTACTTTGGGAGTCTTAAAAAGCTCACACCACATCCTAACGTGAACCTCACTGAACATTACTCTGACTTCTTGTCTTAAATACATGAAGTAATTTCACAGAAAAACTTTCCCCAAATGACCTGCATGTTGATCCCAGAGATACAATACAGCTAAAAACACCCATTGCTTTGGTCTGAGGGCGGATCATGTTCCAGGGCTCCTGACAGCTCGTCCCTGTGTGGGTATTGTGGTCCTGCTGCCTTCCCTCCCGCTCCATGTCTCACTGAAGACAAGCAGTAGCTAGGGGCTAAACTATGAAGAGGTCCAATTACTGGGCTGTTCAAAATTCTGATTAGAGCCCCAAAATGTTACACCACTCGGGGCTTTAAAAGACTCCTACAATATCATTAAGAAGTGAAAGAAAGCTCACATGCTTCTGGATTTGTTTCAAGAAATCCTTCAGCATATTTTTAAATAATCTCTTTCAGCTAGTCTTCATCTGCAAACAAAACAAGAAACTAACACTGTGTGTAAGATTTAGGAGGATCTAATTTCAGAAATGTAATATAATATTCAGAATTATGTTTTCATTAGTGTGTAATCCCATTGATTTAGTTTGATTTTTGTGACCTCTATGGGGGAGCAGGTTGGCGTTCATGGAGTCCACCATGTCGCACCGTCCCGTCCCGTTAACTAGCCCCGAACAAACACAACAAACACTGGCTCGAACAAGGGCTTCAGCGTTATATGCAGCTGCCATGAGGGAGATTGCGGGGGTATTTGTTTGGTTGCAATCTGCAACTTCACCACACTCAATATCAAACACTGAACCTTTAAGACTGAATAAGTGAATGTGGGTACATAAATTCCATAAAGTGAAATAATTAGATTTAAAGCATAGATTTTCATCTGAAAATCATGGAAATTTATAAAAACTGATTGTTGTAGGTTCTTAGTATGAATGCTTGCTCACCTCAAACTTCATTCTCACTGTATTTCCGTTTGCTGAAATATACATTTGACCAATGAAATCCTTTGTTTCATCTGATGTTAATTATTGTATGCAACCTTCCTACAGCTGTGTATCCACCATCTGCACAAAAAGGCTCTTGTGTGCCATTATGACCATCTTTGACCTCAAGTATCCGAGGTATGGCAAAAGTAAAGTTAGCAAAAGGAAATTTAACATTTTGACAGAGAAACTTTCTGTATTCCCGCATCACACTGGTAAGAAACGACTTTTAAACTCAGAAAGAACTAGAAAGATTTGCCAGACACTCATCAGGCACTGGAGGCACAATCAAATCCACAAAAAAGAAAGCCTGCAAACACTTAGATCCTGTCTTCTTGAAAATTTACTGCAGAACATTGGACCTAAACAACCTTCAGAGTATACATCATGCTTACACTGAAAGTTAAGCCATAAATATTAAAGCTGTTTGGATCCAAACGAGGAGCCTAAAAGCTGACAGAGATGACAGTGACACGAGCATTATTTTGTACTTCTTACAGCAGAAGCTCGTCCAGGAATGATGTTTTATTGAATTTCGCAGAGGTATTCAGTGTCGTTGGCTGACTGTCTATAATTCAGATACCCGTGTCCTTCCCACTCTGCCTCACTTCATCTGAAAGGAATCGTAATGTAGGAAAATGAATAAGTCTGTATCCCACTGCACTTTTGTGCGGCTTCCCTCAGATTTTCCAGCCTTAGAGAAAGCAAACTTGTATTGATAACTGCTTTTCAGACCCCAGCGAGAGAACAATTGCTGCCACACAACCCTTTCACGGTACACCGCTAAAGCTCTTTCAACACGGGTTTCCAAAATATCCTGTCTAGGGGCGTCTATTGGGCAAACATAGCACTTTGTTCATCGTGTCTAACGTATGACTTCTCGTTCTGTCTGGTCTCTTCAGAGAAGGCAAACTCTGGGTAAGAACAGGACAATGAGGGGGTCTGGATTTGCCCTGGATGCGCTCGGCGCAAAAGCTTTTTTCGACAAGCTCTGGTTGAGAGATGACTTTGTTTGAATTCAACTCACCGACAGACATACCTCAAAACAGTAAGCAGAACAATGGCCCTTTGGTTGAGGAGGCATGAAAGCACGACGAAGGCAAGGCTAGGATTTATGAACTGGGGCGGACGGAATCCAACATGCGGTCAGGGAGCCCCACGAGCGCATAGGCAGTCCACGTATGCCTCATTTGCTTATCGCACCGTATCACTTACACTAAAACCACAAAAACAAAATAGAGTTTATATCCCAGGGTATCTGAGGTCAGGTGCAGGTGCGGGAATATTTCAGAAAACAGACACTTATTAAAAGCTGGATTTTCACATGTTGGCAGAAAGCTTAGCGCCCTCACCTCTGTGAGATTGTAATCACAGCAGGCTCCAAGCCAAACATACAAACATAGGTGCAACACTGTGTTTTTGTACTGCTGTCAAAATAACAGCACACCGCAGACTAAACACCAGGGGATGAAGCCCAGCGGTGTGGCTTGACAGATGTAGTGTGAGAATGAGAGAGGCGGCTAAGAGGAGCTTTTTGTTTTACGACACGTCAAGAAAAAAACTGCGACTATGAGATTCATTTGAACACATTAAATACAAGAACAGATTTAAGGTAAAGAATCCTATGGTTATTTATAACTTAATAAAATTTCAGTCTGGGTTCACATTCGAGCAGCAAGTTCATGGTTGCTTTGAGGTTTGAACCCCAAAGATTAACAGCATTTTTTTTGTTGATTTTTTTTTAAATCAGTGGATTAAATCTTCCAACTTTCTGACAACTTTGTTTTAACTCCTCCATGGGTGTTTCAGTGTGAAATTAGCCTTCGTTTGGTCATATATGTCAAGGAACAGGATCCTTCAAGTGTCAACTCTTTGTACAATTTAATTTGATTTTCAAAATAAAATCAAAACTCAAAAAACAAATTAGTTTTTTCAATATTCATTTCAAAACCAAAAGGGAAAAATGGATAACAAACACTGATATTCCATTTTGGGATTTCCAGCCACAGGTGCCGTGACCCAGGACTGGTTTATGGATGACGCTGAAAACAAACCTGTCTCAGAAATTATGTTCATGTCCAAAAGAAACAGTTCAAACCAAATCCAATGAAATGTAATTCCATTCACATTACGTTTTATTTCAACAATAAAATGAAATGTTATTCATTAAATCAATTAAATACAATTTCAATGAAAAGGGTGGATGTTAAAAGAAGATGTGGTAACAAATGACTCAGTGTATTTATTAATGTTTAAACCAAACCGCATTGTTTTCCTAACATAGTTTTAGGCAAGGCAGCACTTGGTTAGGGATAGGAAAGATGCTAGGTTTTGGCTTAATACACAAAAAGGGTGGGTTCAATCTAATTTTGGTGATTTTTTAACATCTTCCATGAGTCACTCCCAGGTCACAGCACTTGTATGTGATGAAAATACCAAATGGAATGTGAGTGTTTGTTATCTGTTTTTTTTCCATTTTCGATTTGAACAGTAAATTGGAAAATGGAAAGCAAGAAAAAAAAATTGGAAAAATTCATACGGAAAACAAATGAATGAATGAATGACACGATTAATGCTTTTGTCACCATGTAGCACACTTACATTCTGGCTTAATCACTACATTTAGTCGTTTTAATTAATTGCAAATCTACTGCATTTGTAGAGTTGACTTCTACCATAGGTTGGATATAAAGAT
>JAPQRN010000009.1:1194761-1215153 GCA_037367275.1 Coranthus polyacanthus | reverse complement strand
TAAACAACCGTACCACCACGAGGCTGGTCGTACAGGAGGCTGCTGCCTGGGAGACACATGGGGAGATGTAGCCACTGAAGTAGGTTCATTTCCTGATAAGACCAGCTGGTCCATATATGTACAGCCCATCATTCTCTAAGCCTTAGGCAACAAGTGTATCTAAGTTAATGAATGTTGAACAAATCACATTTCTCAGAGTGGAGTGAGGACCGTGATGCTATGGTTTTGTGAGATCAGTCACCTTGATCTTGGAAATTCTAATCACTTCATCCTTGAGCCTGTGTGTGTTAGATGTAATGAAATTCCCTCCAGTCATTCCTGATTTATCGCATGCACATGAAAGGGATGAATGTGACGAGCATGAGGTCACAGTGACTTTGCCCTTTGACCAAAATGTAATGAGTTCATCCTCCAGTCCAAGTGAACATTTGTGCCACATTTGAAGACTTTCCCTCAAGGCGTTGAGGAGATATTGCGTTCATGAGACTGGGACGGTTGGACGGACAACCCAGAAACATGATGCCTCTGGCCGTGGCTGTCGTCGGCATGGAGGCAAAAATAAAAACCTACTTTTAAGCAATAACGCTCATCTAGCCACAGTACAGCTAATACCTTAATGTGACTCAAGAGAATGTTTATTAATCTAATAAAAGTGATATCAGTGCTCATTTAATCACAGCGTTCTGAGTCATTTCAAGAGTTCATGGCGTTTATAGTGCAGATATTTCTTTTAATGTTCAACAAAGCATCCTAGAGTCAGAGCATCTTTCACCAACTGACTGAAAACGTTCACTATGTGTGTGTTACTGCCGGCTGTCATATATATTTTTTAATAAAACAAACTGTACATCCTGAGTTGACCGAGGAAGTGTTGGCAGTGATCTAGACAAGTATGAATAAGGCCATCTGGAAAGAATTACTCTCATTACAACAAAAAGCTAATAGTGATTTATATGAAGCAGTATTGTGCTGCTCCACTATCTCATAACGATAAGCATTTTATCATGGTGAAACATGCATTATCTCCATCTACTCCCTTCCCCTTTTTCTTTTCTCTCAGATGAGTTTAGGCAGGATGACTGATTAACAGCATTAGTTTCTATAATTCAGAGGAAAACCGTTGATTTCTAACATCCGATAGCGGAATCAAACTCACATGTGGACCTGCAGAGTTCCACGTCTCGCTATTAAGAATATGAAGAACCTCGTTTTAATCACAGAACACAGTGACGTCAAGGCCCGACACTCGACGCCGGCTCTCTGGCCAAGGTGAAGATCTGGCTCCTTCCTTTAGCTGATCGTTCACTTTTTCTTTTGCATAAATAAAGCCTAACCTGCTCAAACATCCCATCGCCTGGGGCACAAAGGCTTTTACCGGTGATTTGTGAAGTGATGCTGTTTGCCAAGATGCCTCATCTGTCACACGCTGCAGTCAGTCGTGAACACAAATCACAGTGGATGTCATATTTAAGGCCAAAAGTGCCATGAATATTCAACGTTTGTCTTAGGTTTGCCCAAATCGTCTATTCAGAGTTGTGACTTGACTTGACAGCTTCGGTAGCATGAATCTTCACATTTTTCACTGTGCACCATGAATAATTCCATTTAACATGACACCCAAGGTGGTATCAGCCAAAATGTAAATCTGACATTTCAAACCAGCAGTCGAATAACCAATGGGCAATGTCACGGTGGCTACGTCCACTTCTTTTACACAGTGCAGGAAAGACCATTTCTGAATGACATGAACATTCACGTCACATGACTGATCAGCTGTTTGCCGTGTCTAACCAGATATTCCTATAAAGCGGTAAAACATGTCAGGTAAGACAACAGGTAGTGGACTGGTGAGGAGACCAAATTATTCCTCTGTCTCCTCCTCGAACAACCTTAACAGGCATTTTAAATGAAAAACAGCAACATAATTCTCTACTTCTTCTACTCTGTTTATTACAGCCATGTGTAACACAGCCTATAGCGCCACCTTCGGAGCCTAGTTTATTCATTCTAAACCAGTTTCTGGAAATGTGCCTAATTTGCATTTTCTTTTTTTTTTCAAGTTTTGCTCAAAATTAGCTTGACAATTATATGAAAACACAGCTATTTCTGTGCAAATTATGCAACTTCTGCCACTGACATAATGTAAGTAAATATTAAACATAAGCCTGGAGGTTTTCTAATATTTTATTGCGGGAATGCTGCGTGCTTTGTGTATAAGTGTAGGGTTAAATATTAACAGGTTAAAAGGTCAAAGTTAATATCCTGCCTTCGTAATCACACTAGCGGGCACACGTTCATTCCCACTCGAACAAACAGACTGACACACCCGTCTAAGCGCTCACATAAAGATGGGTGATAAAAGACAGCAACCTTGCCTGAAGCATAAAAGCGTGACAAGACAGTGGAAAAAGACACTCAAGACATTTCCCATTCTGTTTGGTTTGGCCTCTTACAAATGCATTCCACAGCAACTCACTGAGCTCATTTCAGGAGGAAATAAAAGAAGAATAAAAGAAGGAAGAAGATGGGAGAAATGACAACGAGCTTACCTTTGACTGATGAAGCTGGATGCCATAGAGGAGAATATTTCTGGGCTTGGCTGCCGAGGCCAGCTCCATGATGATCGCAGCTGGCTCTGTCATCGTCCCGCTGATGGACAGCCCATCCAAACCGCTCAAATGCACCTATCAAAACAAAGCCCACCGCGCCCAATCACAAAACACTCGCCAGCAGTGAGGATCTCTTACCAGAACAGCAATTATGCCCTTTTTGGAGCAATTACAGCTCATTGTCCAAGCAGTTGTTTAAACATGTTGCAACTCAATCGACCTGTTTATTTAAGGTCGTGTTCAGAGGAGAGTTGGGAAGCGTGCGATCTGAGAGTAAACAAAAGTTGGTTGATGCACAGTCCCATCTTTTGATATAATCACTCTCTAATTCAGTGGTAAATCTTTATTGCCTCTAGGGTTTATTTTCTTCAATTAAAGCACTAGAATCCAGACACACTGGTTCACATTACTGTGTCATCCCTTTGCCTGATTTCCATAACGACTCACTGACAGAAACTTCAGTCATGATTAATTCGCTGCAATTATTTTGTCATCTATCCTTAAAATGCGTGGCAGTGCAATGTTTCAAATGTGTCAAGACATCTGCTCTACACAGAGAATTATTACACTTGTACCTGAATAATATCAATTACACATTCACTGTCATCCTGTGAACTGCAATTTGAAAAGTGATCATTCATTTCATTCAGCTGCTTTCAAACATCCAGAGATCGGCAGGGATTGGCTTGTCTAGACCATCTATACCCAAAGACTGGGTCACAACCCACAGGTGGATCACAGGAGGTTTTATTTGGATCAGTTGTAGCATCTAGTGGTGAAGTTGCAAATTGGAACCAAATGGATATTTTGCGCCTCACTCTCACATACAGAGGCTGTTAAAAATGCTAAAACGTAAGGTCCTCTCTAGAGCCAGGCCCATCAACATGTTATCATGATGAAATAATCAAGTTGGTGAAACTAACTTAAGTAACATATTCATCATTAATTCCACAACGTTTCCATTGTTGGTCTTTTAATGGCATCATCTCGTTGCGTTTCATTCTTCTTCTGCTATGAGCTCAATAGAGAACTAGCACCGCAGCGCTTTATTTTGATTTTGTACCTTGGTTCAACATTTCAGTAATGACCTTTATGTATATTTAACTTACATCATACCTGTAATATTTAACTTTTAGTAACAAAAGGCAGACAAAAACATGACTAAGTGATTCTAAACACTGAAACATTTGAGTTATGTGACTTCATTACAATGAAACACATCGATGGCAGTGACAACACACATAAAAGTTGGTAAATATATAAAAATATGTATTTTATAGGGAAAACGGCTCAAGGCACCACTGTCTGTTTTAAAATCATTTTGAGCCTTCACACCTCGATGCTGAGGTAGAGTCAAATGTCATTCTAGGTCATGAAATATGTATTAAAAATAAAACAAAAGTATATCAGCGTCTTCTAACCGGAGGTTATTACCGCGAACCCCCCTGTCCTTCAGTTGGAGTCAGTCAAACCTCGTTCACTTTTCGACGGGGAACCGTTACGTCACTACTTTTGGAACCACCGGGTTTGATTGAAAACACCCGCAGCTGAATGTTTTACCGCTGCCTCGGTCGCCTGGTTCGTTTGTCAGTTTGGATGTGAACAGTAACACAGAGGACCAGACGATCGAGACGGACACACATTTACTGCTATTGTCGGGTGAGTCTGATCAGTTTGAAGAAAGCGCTGTATGATTTTTTAGATGTTCTCTATAGGTGGTAAAGCTGTACAAAAACCCAAACGACCCCTTTCAGAGCCTCATATGGTTCTGTATCGGTGTCTTTTGATTGTCTGTCATGTGGATGTCCCTCCTGTCACACATTCAGCCTCTAATCACCCTCCTTCAGTCTCTTTCCGACTTTGTGCCACTTTGCATGTAGACGGTGGAGTTACACTTTAACTCTACACTTTTTTAAATTCTATGCCAATAAATGGTTCTTCTTCATAGGCTGTAAATGCACAATTAGACTAATTATTGGTTGTGTTAAAGTTTATAAAATAGACAATATTATCGTTAATCCCAATTATTTGAATGACAATTAATCGTCAGTTCAGCTTTCAACATCATAGTGTTTGTTCTGTCCTTTTACGTTAACGGTAAACTACGTCACATTTCTCTTGTGTTTGAAACAGAACGGTGGTGGCGGTCGAGTGAGCAATACAGTGAATGGAGTGAGCGAGAAAAAAAAGCAGTGAAATAGGAAAATAAAACATTATTTTCTGATTGCTCTCAAACACACCATCCCAAAACTCATTCAGTTGGTGGTAGTCGACCTCACCACAAGACGCCATCAAATATCACACACTGCACCTTTAACGAATGGTTTTCTCTTCATAATATGATTTTAACCTTTCTTACATTTCTCACATCTGTTTGAAACTATAGTTCTGTCCATGTTTGTGATTGGTCATCTGGTGCTAACTCAGAAACCCAGGCGTTGGCAGAGCGAGTTGAAACCCACCTTCATGACACCACTTTGTTGTGATTGTTTGGATGACGTCCTACGTCTGTTGAACCTGCTTCATGATACAAAGCCCTGATCAAAAGTGACATTAAAAGCATAAACATACGTATGAAACATCAACTCTTCTCTGTTCGGTTCTGGAGCCACGTCATCTAACGACCACGAAACTCAGGAGCTGCTTCATGTTTACTATAGTCACAGTTTCCCAGACTGAGTTAATACACAGTCTAATGTGACCATGAAATCAGGTTTAGGCAGGAGAAGAACAGCAAACTCTATCTGATCTGGTTTGAAAATGAACCTTCCCCCGCACTTTCCACAGACACACACAGCAGCCATTGGGCGTATTGTAACCACACTGGAGCTGACAGTCAACAGGTAACAGCAACGGAGTGATGAGGAACGACCAGACAGAGGTTCAGCTCCGTTCCTTCACTACCACGGTGGTCTGAGAACAGCAGCTTTTATTCTGCCTTCCACTTCTTCACATTATCATCAGATACTATTGTCCTTTAGCCCCTTTGTGTCTCATCATACACTTTAGAAATTAGTTTTTATTGTTATGCAGTGTTTCAGTTTGGTTTAGTTTGACTTAGTTTTACGAGTGCGTAAGTAGTTTTACTGTAGTTTGTTTTTTATTTTGTGGAATTGACTAGTTTTAGTTGAGTTTTTATTGAATGCATGACATTAAATATGATTTACAAAACCATATTGTGCACACACATTTTATTCTAATGAACCATTAACATTGGGAGAAAATAAAGCTTTTACCAGTTTTTTTCATGTTGCTCATTGTAGTTTTTATGTGGTTACACTTAAAAATGACAATATTACACTTAACAATAAATGTACCTTACACTAGTAAATTGTTAATTAACATTAGTTAATATGATACTGTAATAAATAGAAACTAAGTGTTACTTAACAGTTTACACCTTAGTTAAGATGAACACATTAATAAATGATTAGACATGTTATTAGTTGATTATTACTGCACTGACTAATGTTAACTAATGTAGATAATGTATAAATATGATACCCTTGTAAAGTATTGCCTACTTTGTGCTTTTGAAAGCTGCTGTTTTTCACTGTGGAAGTTGTGGGAACTCAGACAGTTTGTGTTGAAACAGGGAGTCAATCCCAGTAAATCCCAACCTTCAGAGTGTGTTTGTGTCTGAATCTCTGAGGTATTTTCAGTAAAGTTTGCAACACACACAATCTAAGTAAAAGCATGCTCTTCAGTAATGCTGCGTGATATCTGCAGTGACTGAGACGTGTTCTGCAGTAGAAATCTGCTTGTGCAGGTTTACTCCATCGCACTCGCTCTATGTTTTCTTCTTTTTTCTTCTTTTGTAAATATTTCAATGTTGTCCAGGAGCAGATCTGATGGGTTCGTTTGGGGTTTTTAGCTGTGTGCGTTCAGGTCTGTGGATGGTGTGAAGCGGACTCAACAGTAAGCGAGCTGAGGCCGAGCTGCGGTGCTCTCCTGGGAGGTGTAGGGTTTCCAAACAGCTACAGACCTCCTCCAGGGATCTGAAGTGGACTACAGGTGACGTTTTTACAAGCAGGAAAAAAAAAAGAAAAAGAAAGCCTTGGCTCGCTGTGTAGTACGTGTACCTCGGCGAAACTGAATCCGTGCTGTTCCAGATGTCTCTATTCTCAAACATGCAAAGAGAAGTTCATTCAAAGTGTGGGAAATGATACGGAGACATGTCGATTTCTGCTTCAGTCCACCTCCAGAGCTCTGCAACGTCGACAGGAGCTGTTTCTACACTGACTGACATTTCAAAGAGATTTTCATGCAGACGTGGAGAACAGAACATGACGCTTGAGTTTAACTTAATTATTGAACATAAACTGGTAATGACCAACGACAAATGACCATAAACCTGAAGAAGTCATTTTTACTTTGAGTTTCAGTAACGAAGAACCAACCTTTCGCTTATTATGCTTCTAAAGGGTTATTAGAGTTAACTAAAACCAACAATACAAAATAAAATAAAATACGAGGGTTATTACAGTCATTTAACAGTTATTAACTAATCAACACTTAGTTAATACTTAACTAATGTGTCTAGTAATTATTTACTAATGAAGTATTCATCTTAACTAACTACATTATTTACATCAATTAACATTAGTTAAAGCAGTAAAAAGCATTAACTAACAGTTAATTGTCTAGTTTACAGTTTCATTTACTAATGTGATCCTGTTAACTAAGTTACTCATTTATACATTAACAGTTTAAAGATACTGTTAACATTAGTAAACTGTTAATCAACTGTTAGTTAATGTTTATTACGGCATTAACTGATGTTAATTAATCTATCCTTATTGTAAAGTGTGTCAAATATAAACTACAATAAACTACAATGAACAATGCAACACAAACAAAAACAAAATACAATTTCATGTAAAATCAGCTTGGTTTCTGATTCCTCCAGAGTTACGGTTCATGTTTTGTGTCGTAAAAGGCTAAAATGGGACCTTTAATAAACTATAGTTTGTAAATCATATTTGATGTCTTGCATTCTTCCATCTGACCGTTTTCAGCTTCTGTGAATCGAGGCTTTCCTCCAAGTTCCTGAAAACCTCAACTAACACTAAAACTAAATAAAATGAAATAAAAAGTACTCACGAACTTGTAAAAGTAAACTGAAATCAAAAACTAAACTTAAAGACTAAATAACAGTAAAACACAGTTTAGTGAAGGTGAACTGTAATCACTCTGCTTTCACCTGAAGAACAAGATGCAATAAGACTAAGGTTTACACAGATGCTTTTGTTCTGGTGTGACAGAGACGGGTCGATCCTGGTCTAATGAAACCCGCTGTGTGTGGACTCAGCTTTATTAAAGGGCCAGTGTATCTAACACAAACTGAAGCAGAGCTTTACTGCAGTAATGCTCTGTGACATTTACACTTATTAAATTGAAGTTTTTGGACACACACGCGCACACACCAATGCTTGCAAATCACAAAATTAAGAGCAGGTTTTCCAGGTTCTGTTGGCCTCATTATGAAGCTTTATTCTGGCGCCGGTGCAAAGTTTGAATTACAAAAGCTTAAAAAGTTGAGATTGGCTTTTACAGATTCAGAAAATTACGTATTTTCTTCCTGATACTTTGCTGTGCTGTGACACTGGATAGCTCCTGCACTTCTAAACATTAGGGCATTCCTTCTTCTTTACGGGATTGTAGATCTGGTTTTCATACAACAGCCAACTCACAACAACTAATGCACAGAGAAGTCCAATATCCCTCCGGGTTCCTCCGGTTGCCCCCGCCATCACAAAAACATATATGCTAGGTTACTTCTCTTATCAGTGGCCCTCACCGAGGAACTGGCTCAGATCTGGAGCTGGACCCTCCTAACGGGACGCCCTCTGGGGCACTGGGATGAGTAAAACGCAGAGAATTAACTTCCCTACGGGGACAATAAAGATGAACTTCAAAATGTCCAAAATATCCAGGTTTTCTGATCCCTGATCTGATACAACTCCTTCCATTCCGACTTCCCACCCTTCCCATACCCTTTGACCCCTTCCCAAACACCTCCCATGAGCTATACAAGAGCAGACGGACACTGAATACAAGGACAATACGAACCTTCTTCACACAGGGTTCCCACGCATTTTCACAGAGAATATTCCAAAACTTTTCAAGGGCCAATAATATAGTTTCCATAATTCACAACCTTTACGGACATGAACAGAAGTAGACATTAGTTTATTTTTTGTGTGAAAATTAAATAGTTATTCTTTTTCATTCTCCAATTGTTGGTTATTTTCATATTTACTTCAAATACTTAGAAAAACTATTAAGCTAAACCTTTTTTATTGTGTCAGCAAGTCAAATACATAAAAATGCTGCAATATGTGAATTAATTTTCCTAATTCCAGCGGTGGACTGTGGCTCAGTATATTTACTGCAGTATACTTCTTAAATACCAGTTGATATACTTCCATTTTATGCTACTTATACTTCTACTACTCCACTACATTTCAGAGGGAACCATTTTTACTCCACTACATTCATTTGAAACACAGTTAATTATGACTTTTTACATTAAAAAAACAAATGATATATTATTTGATGCTATATCCCTAATCTACCCAGTGGTTTATAAATGATCTAAAACTGACACCACATTGATAGTGATAAAAACAATAATACAATTCTATAATAATATAACACCTTGTAAAGATACTTTCTGCAGAATTAGATGACCCCACAAGCAGCAAAGAACTCAGCTCCAAAATGAAGCCAATGAGGAAGTAACTTAAAGTTGTAATACCGCTGACTCCCACTGGGGGTGGCTCCAAAAACCCTGGCTCCCATAGACTTACATTGATCTTCTCCTTAAAAATCAGTAAGGACTGGACTCTCTCCAGTCTCAGCCGTTCGTTTCAGACCCTCTACTAAGTGATGTGGTCCATCTTTAAATGTTTCCTGTTCATCAGATCTCAGGACCAATAGAAAGCTTTGATGTCTGCAGTGTCGGGCTTTGATTGACAGGTCAGAATGACGGCTCGTTCGTCTACCGAGTCGGACGTTCAGAGTTTCAGTTTATTTAATAAAACACATTTTTTCCTGACAGACAGCTACACTGTAGTTGTGGTTAATAACTTCTACTAACAAGACTGTGAAATGACTTTGTTAAGCAATGCTTGACGAAGTTTAGTCAGTAAGCTAGCGCTTAGCATTAGCTCACCTTTGACCCCTTGAGCTCCCATAGTTTAGCTCCTTTTGTCCAAATATGATCACGTCCGGCTCCAAAAAGCCAACATGGCGATGGCCAAATCGCAAACTACTGGCTTCAAAACTAGTTTTTGTCAAAGGAGTCTGGTGACTTTGAAGAGAGTGATATCATGTCTTCAGTTGTCTGTAAAATACTGTAAATATTCTAACTCCTGTGTACACGTCAACAGATACTGATACATTTTTGGTTGATCGATGGTCATCGATATCAGTGCAGTGCTTAGCTTCCGTGCTAGTACACCCGTGTTTCTGAAACCTCAATTTCTAGTGTTTTTTTTTTTTTTTAAATCATTCAAATATGGATGGATATATGGATATATATAGCACGTTTCTGTGCTGTGATAAACTCACAACACATATTTCTTAGTGCTTTACACAGACTAAAACCACAGCTTCAGTATCGCTGCATGAACTCACCCAAACGACGACCAGTGGGTTGAGCAGCGCTCGAGTTGCTGCTTCCAAAGCCGTCAGCAGGGGCTTGACTTCAGACACGCAGCTGTTAACCTGAAAATCAGGCAAATGCAGTTTTAAAAGCATACAATTCATAC
Source organism: Coranthus polyacanthus (assembly GCA_037367275.1). NCBI lineage: Eukaryota > Metazoa > Chordata > Actinopteri > Kurtiformes > Apogonidae > Coranthus > Coranthus polyacanthus. The sequence continues at coordinate 1,204,769 of JAPQRN010000009.1, read as the reverse complement.
TTGATCATAAATATTCTGGTGGATAAGTTTTACTTTCTGTGCTTAAAAGTAGGACTTACAGAAAGCTGGATGAAGTTGCTCTCCTTTAGCAGATAGTTGCCGTTGTTTCCCAACAGGTCTGGGACGACGTCCAGGTCCTGGGAGATGGAGGACCTTGATTTTAATACACTGGACATACTTTGTGCTTGTTACAGAGACCTGAGTGATGGAATTTAAAGCAGGTGCTGCAGTACCAGGACCCTAATGCATCTGATGTCGATGACTGATTGACCGCTCAAAGCTGAAGAGGCTTCTGGTTTGTGTTTCTACCACTTCTTCAATCAATCATTTGGCGTTAAGAGTGCACCACCTGTTTTCTCATCATGAATCATATCGTGATTAGAAGAGTGATTTCAAATGAAAAGAAAAACACTGTGGTGCTGAGAGCAGGGAGTACAAAACGGTGGCTCACTTCCATCGGCTGTAATCAGAAGCTTATTAGAACAAATGGAAGAGGTTAAAACTGAAACCGTTTCTGGGCTCCTTTATACTCCTGAACTGGCAGGAAAATTCTGTCATATGCAAAAACTGGGAACAGCGACCCTGCGCAAGCCAACTTAAATTTCATTACGCTGCAAATTGAGTCGAAGACAAGAGTACTGCCAAGAATCGTAAAAGCTTTTTTTGCTCAAATAGAAACAAGACATTTAGGTCTTGATCTTTCCATTCAGTTTGAGCCTTGGCAAACCGGCCACATGAGGCAAGCAGAGAGTTACTGTGTCTACCTTTTACATTCATCAGAGTTGTTTGGCCACTAATTACAGCCTGGTACTAACATTTCACACACACAGGAAATAAACATAGAAACAAACACAGCAAGTCAGGGTTTGGCATCCACATACAGTTGTTCTACCCATTAAAATAACAAAAAGAAATTGGAAACGTTAAATGATTATGTGAAACATATGTTGGAGGGTTAATTGGTCTTGAAAGATAACTGCCCATGGCTTCAAGAGGAAAATCACTTCAGGTCAAAATGTAGATTTGTAGGGTTTTAAAAAAAGTTGATCTAAATGATTACGATCTAAACCAGGTTGGGCATGAAATCCCAGAGAAGGAATGTTTATTTAAATTTAGACATGGCCTGGAGAGCTAAGCAGTCCCAACAACCAAACCACTCAGAGGACAGAAGAAAAACACTTTCAGAGATGTGCTACCTACTCAGAGGAATGTTCAATGTCCACGACAGGATTCTGGACTGAATGTAGTGTTGTGGTACACCAGAATGGTCTCGGGTCTTGAGACTTCGGCTGAGCAACGTGATAAATGTCAAATCAGTATTTCTTTCAAATTGGCGGATTTTTTTGAAAGCCTGAGTCAAAGTTGAAGAAACCAGATGGTTATTTGACAAACACTTGCCAAGCACTGGAACATTTCACACAATTAGAGGTAGAACATTCAAAACCACTGTAATGATAAAATGTAAAAAGGAGTAAAATTAAGTATCTTAAGTAATTATCATTTATAAAAAAATATATTGCAATAATTATTATTTCATCATTTTATCATCCAGGCCTGCTTGAGACTGGTCTCAGTCTCGTCTCTAAATGGATCGGATGTTTTCCTCGGCTTTGTCTCCGTCTCAGACAGAGAGGACTCTGGATTTTATTTCAAAACCACAACTGTGGGGATGCCATTAAACTGCCTGTGCGTTGTCTGATTTATTCGTGAGCATCATTACTGTGATTTAATGTAAAGCTTCCTGCTTTAAATTTAATCAATAACTTAACTCATTACTCATTTGCAGAAAGAGCTGCATCTGTCTGATACCAGACAAGTCTTCTGTAACAAAATTCTACTAAGACCACACAGTGTTCGCCTTGAACAACAGTGTACGTAAGAAAAAACACAGCAGTGCGTACATTCTGAGATGCTGACTTCGACAGCATGGCAAACTTTTATCTGCATTTACAAATCACAAACAAAGCTAGTGTAAGCTAATATTAGCAATAATCCTCTGCACCAAACCTCTTCAGAAATCTCTTCACTACGTATTAGCTGCCTATGTACATACTGTATGTTTCACGGTGATGATTCCAGTTGCTTGCCAGCTATTTGCAGTGTTAGCTTAGTGAGAGATCTAGAGGACAGGACCTGTGGTGACAAAGTGTTGATTTTGTTTGTGAGATAATAATGCCCTTGCTGTTTATCTGGTCTGGTTTTGGTCTCCGTTTACATGGTCTTGACCACAGCACTACTGGATGGAGTGAGTTTTTATGCTTCAACACTTCCTTCTGAATAACATTAGATTAAGTTGAAGTTCATCACTACCGACCTTCAGTAAGTTGATCCACGAGTCAGAGGATCGTCTTTGATCTGTGCTAGATATGGGAATCCATCAAGGTAAAAGGATAAGCGACGATAAGGGAAATATGCAGGTGATGTGGCCTTTTTTTCCCAAATTCTTCATTCCTCTATTTATGCCTTAAAGAACCCATTGAACTTTCCAGTTCCCGCCTTTGCTCTTTTGATTTTTTAACTGACGCTGTGTAATTACATAATAGAGAAGGGACAGTCGAATGTCCCATTACATTTAAAACAAACGTTCACAAGGAAAGATAAATATCTGTTAAGAATATTATTGGTGGCGTGTAAAAAGTCTATAACTAAGAAATGGCTGAAAAACGAAGCACAGTGTACACGAATGGATTGATGGGTGCATGATATTTTTGTGATGGAAAGAATTACTTTTAATCTAAAAACACAAAAAGATGTATTTATTGAGGAAAAGTGGATTACTTACGCCTCTACCTTCAGACCAGACTTCCTGTAAATGTTCTATTTTCATTCAAGTATTTGTTTTTTTTGTTTGATTTTTGTGTTTTTATATCTCCCTTGTCTTAAAGGTCTTCATGTTCTTTCATATGTGATGGTGATGTTGCATCACATGTTTTTGTGTGTACTTTCAAAAGGCAATAAAAAGAGAAGAAACGTTCACTTGGACTCGAGGATGACCGGATTCGATTTTGGTGGTCAAGGTTCAAGGTTGCCGTGACCTCACACAACATGTTTTATGGTCATAACTCAACACTTTATATGGCAATTATGGAGAAACATTCACACCATTATGTAATAGGATAACATGATGCTTCGATGACATGTGTGATGCAATGATAGTGGACACATCTGACTTAACTTAGGGTTCTTGTTATATTATTATTGCACAATGTTATTGTTTAGGCTAAGAAATTGTACTATTCATTTTTATATTGGTATATTGTCTTGACTTTTGTCTGTACAGTAATTATGGATTTAATCTGAATCAAATGTATCCATCAGGAAACATCCTGAGGGAATCCCTTAATCACATTCTTATTATGAGCATCTTCCTCTCACTCACACACACATCAGTTCTCAGTCCAGTTCGTGCAGCTTGTTCATCCCTGTATTAGATTCACATCATGGCACTGGGACAAAGGCGATTCTTCATCTTCTGTTTCTTCCAGTCTCCTTTCATCTCCCCCTCCATTCTTCCTCCCTCCTAAACTCCCTGAAAAGGATGTATCTGGTTCCGACCACGCGCACCGGAAAACACAGCCCCCAAAAGGCCACCTGAGCGCAGACAGGAATGGCTCCAATCAGCCGATCCAAGGAGGCCGACACTGACCCCTATCCGTCTCCGGGGCCCGATCCAGCACCGGACAGCGAGATACGCCCCTCTTGACACCGGCTGATGAAGGACTTGGAGCGAGTTTAAAGGAGGACGGGCTGTTTGGATCACAGCGGAACATGGAAACACGTAATGCGCCGTGCTCTGCCGCCTCCTTTCACTGTCAACAGCTCCACCAGGGAATACATATATGAAGCCACGTGTAGGCCATTCATCAGCCTGGGTGTCTGCGTTGACATGAATTAGAGGTGATGGGCGTGAAATTTTAGGAAGTAAAGAAACAAGTGGACACCGGTGGAAACTCATGAGATCTGATGCAAAACCTTGAGCCTAAATACAAGTTTAGAATGTTTTTAAATCTATTCTGTTAAGTCAACTGTCACAGATTTTAATTCATGACTAATTCACTGAACTGCCAAACATTATTAAACATATTAAATACACAGTGTACAGGCTCAGTAGAATCACATCAACTTCTTGCAGTATAAGACAATCGAATGTTTTTTCACAAAATATTAGTTACAAATTCATATTTTAGCTAAAGGCTTAAGGACACATTCACTAAGCAAATTATTGTAAGGATATAATCCTGCACTAGAATTACTGCCTTGAGGTTGTACCTCCGCAAACCACCTTGTAGTTCACATCCATATCTGTCCAGAGTCATATGTTGTCTTTATCACCACTATTGTCTGTTTTTTCTTGGTTGTTTTACAAATGAGGCTTTCATCACAATATATTCCAAGGTAAAAACTGCAGGAGCTGAAATCAGGAGCAAAAAAAACTCCAGAACAGACTAAATATAAAGATAGATGACCTGACACCATTTCCTGCTGCCGTGGACAAGTGGAGCCACTTCTCCAAGCTTCTGTGCTGACCTCGACCTTTCACCGCCAAAATCTAATCCAACTGAACCTTTGTGCCAAATTTGAAGAAATTTTGTTAAGGTTTTCTTATTACATTAAGGACGTATGGACAGACGGATGGACAACCTGGCGAACTAACAAACAAGGAGTAAATTCTCCCGTCTACCATGTACTCTGTTCTCGACAACACCTCCTCGTACTGCAACTATCACAGCCAGTCAAGCGCAAAATGGGTTAAGACGTGCGTTTGGCGCATTTGGCAGTAATCACTGTGCCTGATTCACTCATTATGACCGGATGCAGTATAAGTGTGTTTACCTTGAAGACCAGATGTGATGTTGACGTGTTTTTGTGATGTCAGTGTGTTTTTACCTTTAAAACCGAGTGCAGCATTTGCACGTTTTTACCTTTAAGATCGGGTGTGACGTTTACATGTTTTCACCTTTAAGACTGTTGACCCTAAAGAATGCTTGTTTGAGAAGAAAATCCTCAGACTCTTTTCAATCAATGCTACAAATACATATACAATAAGACCAGCTGCAAAAAGAACTGACCATGCATTTCACTGCGGGTTTTCAGTAAACCCCAGTAGTGTTTTAATGTCAAAAGAGGGTTTGTGCTGGTGTAAAGCTTCAGTGAATCTGGTGCTTCGTTTGCCCAAAATTATGAAAATGTCACTGAACTATGTCTAAAGTCAAAAGTGTTATATATCACACTTCTTAACAGGAATGGGTGTGACAAAAACATCCAGAGACAACCACACCTTGATTCCTGCACTGAAAAGACTCAAAACACTGCAAGACACCGGTGACTTTACGCGGGTACTTTGGAGAGCCAAAGAGCTGGCTAGTCATCTAGTTAATAAAGCTTATTTTTCTGACATGCACTATTTAAAAATAGACAAAAAGCTGCTTCAGTCAGTGGTTACATTGCTTGCTTAAAGGAAACCCAAAAGTTATTGAGGTAAAGGAGAATTTCCCATTAAACTGCAACGAGTGTGCTCTCCGAACCGCTACGTGGTTTACGCCGTCAGACTTAATATCTCAGACTGCCACTCTTTATTGTTTTGCATATGGATGCTGTTTTCCATTGTCTATTACCAAATACTTAAGTAATCTGGAAGATGTTTGGACTGAAACCAGCATGGGAATTTGACTCGCTTGAAAGAAGATTCGAAATGACAATGAGGTATATGCAGTGCACAGGGAGAGGCTGGGAAATTGGGAGCGTGTCAAGAGTGACTGGACCAAGGTGGAAGGAGGATGAGGAGGAGGTAAGAACTCATCACTAAACACTCAATTAATCAAGCAAACTCCCATGCTACAGAAAATATGACTGCCATGTGCTCTCCCGCATGCAGGGGAGTGAGAGGTGGAGGCTGGGGATGGAGGGAGGGAATGAGGAGGAGGAGGAAGGCTGCTGGATGTGGATGTCCCAGACAGGCTCCATTAGAGGTCTGACCACAGATGGCAGGCCTCATCAACGGGGGCCACCCAAGTGGAGCTCACAGTGAACCGGGGGGGGGGTATTCAAGGTGCAGGATGGGAGACATGGATGTTGATACGGGGAAAAACAGAAATAGTAAACTCAAGGGGATCTTCAGTAATGCTGCCCTCATCATCATCATCATCATTGACATTTTTAATCATCTCGGGTGTTTCTTACCAAGTTGAAAGCACCAAAAGCCTTCCGAAGAGCAGCAGCCAGTGTCACAGCCTGAGGAGATCCACCGGTGATCATGCAGGCTGACCGCGATAGAGTCTCTGAAAGCAAAAGACGTCATCGGTAACTGCAAACCAGTTGGAACATTTTCTAAAATACAACAAAAAACTAAATCTGTGATCTGTTAACTTAATATTTTGAAAATATCAGGAAAATTTTGATTTTGATGCCCGTAACACACTCAAAACAAGTTGGGGCAGGGACGAAATAAAACCGAATAGTTTTTAGAATCTACAAGTAACACTGTTCTGTCAGATTCCACAAACATCAGGTTCATTGGTAACAGGTGAGAGGATCAAGACTGGACATAAAGGAGAATCATCCACCACAGGTTCAGTCTTTACAAGGATGGATCATGACTCAACACTTTGTGCCAAACTTCATGAGAGATTTGTCATTCAGTTCAAAAAGAATATTTCCCAACAGAAAATTCCTAAGAATTTTGGTCTTTCACCATCTACAGAAGATAATGTTGTGAACAGATTCACGGAGTCCTGGGAAATCTCAGTGTATAAAAAACAAGGGTGGAAATGACGTGACCTTTGACCCTTATCCAGCATTGCATGAAAACCCGTCATGTTACCGTGATGAATATAGACACATGGGCTCAGGAGGACCTTGGAACACTGTTCCGAAGTCAGTTTTACTTACTTAACACAGTCCACCACTGCATCCAGAAATACAACCTGACACTGACATTATTACACAAGGAGGAAGAACTAGATCAAATCTGTGCAGAAATGGTGTCGGGTTCTCTGGACCCAGCCTCGTCTCAGATGGACGGACAGTGGAAACGTGTGCTGTGTTCAGATGAGTCCACGTTTCAGCTTATTCTCAGGAAAAACAGATTTGTGTGAAGGTATCATCCATGTGAAGACAGACATATGCTGCCATCAAGTCCACATCTTTTCTGTGTACTTTTGTCAGTAAAGGTTCGTTGTACTTTTATACCAGTTTTGCCCACGTTTAGTACATTCATATTTTGTTTAGTCCAATATAGACAACAAATACAGCTCTCTATTTATGTAAAAATGCACTATTAATGCACACCTTTCTGGCATTTTCACTTGCTTCTGAAATCTTGACAGACCTTGTTAAGGTTTTGAACACAGTGACTGTACAGTGGCCGTCATTGGGAGGGGATTAGCAAAGGGTCAATTAGACTAAATATCTGCCTTATGTTAAGAACTTGTATGTTACATGGTCAGTACATTGCAGCTCCTGTGACAGTGAACAGGGCAGGGAGGGTCTGCACGGGTTTCCTGCGACATCAAAAGCACGTAGAAGTGCACGTACGAGCACACGCAGCTAAAACACACTAAAACTGAAACTCTCGACAGTTACTCATAATGACAGATGTGAGAACTTTACTCCATGTCTTTTCTGAAAGAAAAAAAAAGAAAACACACACAATGAATTCATTCACATCAGAGGCTCTGGGAATAATTACTGCACCTTATGTCATCACCAAACAGGTAATTGTTGGTCCAGGTGCTGGCGGGGGTGAAATATAGGGCTGTGTTTATTTCCATTTCTCTGATTGTGATAGTCTTCCTTGTCCAGACTTGCTCACTGTACATGTAGCGTTCGCAGACTGCTTACACCAGCCTCTTCAAACCAAAGTTCAACAATGCTACAAAGAACGTCTCCCTTTGAGTCCCACTGAGGAGACATTTGGGTTCGACGTCAGCTATTCAAGTCAAACGCTAGACTTCTACACAAAAAGACACTAAACAATCTTAAACCGCCTGTTTAAGTACATGTGTGTGGATATAAGAAATATAGAATGCAGGAAACATGGAAACGTACCTTTTATAATGGACTCTGCAGCAGCCAAATCCCGTTTATAGGTTACCTACATGACAAAATAACTGATTAAAGGGTCACTCAAATTACATCATTTGTCAGATATATGTTATTTTTTTGCTCTGTCAGAGATTCCCCTCTCAAATTTCTGCCATAAGCACTAAATCACAAAATCAGAGACTACAGGAGAGTTTTTGTCTTGTTGCGTGTTGTTAGGTCTTTTGCATCTTTTATGTCATTTTCGTCTTGTTTTGTCTTTTACAAACTGATAGTCTCATTGTGACGTAGACATGATTTCATCTTTTACAGTGTTTTCATCTTAAATCGTCGTAGGTTTTCATCATTGCATCTCTCTTTTTACTTTTATGTCTTATACATTCTTTCACCTTGTTGCATCTTTTACATTTTTTGTCTTTTACGTCGTTTTTGTCTTGTTGCATCTTTTACGTTTTCATCTCGGTGTGTCTTATATGTCATTACGTCTGTTATTTTATTTAAAACCACAAATAATCATTTGGTTTATTCAACTTTCACTCAAGACCAAGAAGCAGCCTTTCAACTCAAAAGAAATAATGATATGACTTTTATTGTTATGATTATCGATATCGACCGATATGAACATGTTTATCATGATGACATTTTTGGCCAAATAACTCAATCCTATTTTTATATCAGAATCATGGTTATCATTCCATCTAAGTGCCTGAAAATTGCATAGAGGTCCTATTGCAAATAATATTAAAGACCATTACTTTAATAGAATAAAAACTGTTAACTTCAAAAACAAGTGGTATAGTCTCATGTCAATGAGGTCTACGGACCATCAAGTTGTGGTAATAAGTTGGACTGTAGTTGACTAAAAGGGTTTGACACAGAATTTGGTGATAATTTATTCTTTATAGACTAAAGTTGCGTGGTTGATGGAAGGTAAGATGAAATTTAAACATCGTACTGTTGAGTTTAAAAGTGAGAAGCTCCTGGAGTTCAGAAGCTTGTCTTACTTCCCCCCCTCGTTCGGATTTAAAACTCGATACTGTCGCTCTACAAATGACTTTTTGTAATTTGTTTGAACTAACCCTTTAATGCAAAAAAATACATGATCTGATAGTGCATAGTACACAGCATTTACACTTAACCTAATTTCTCCATGCTGGTTCAGGATGTCACATTCAGTGCATTAGTGGTTTGTCTTGTGCCAGTGTTCATCACTTACAATTTGTGAGCTTTCTTTCAGTCTGTGTGATAAATCAGCAGTGGGCATACAACTACACTAGGAGAATGTCATCAGATCCACGCTAACAAATCCAAAGCAGGCGTCTGGCGAGCTCACCTTCCACAATGTTGGCGGACCTTCGATGAGCTTGGCGTTGGTGCCACAGTACTGCAGGGCTAGATGGAGACACTCGGTGCCGAACTCCAAGTCCGACTCAGTGCACTAAGGGACACAATAGAGAAACAACTGTGGACAACAACGTATTTCCATCACATTCTATGGAATTATGGTACACTACCAACACATATTTGATGCTAGTTCTAGGTTAGTGTTGGTGCTGGTTCAGAGTAGGTTCAACTTGTGGATCTTAACAACAAGTTTGCTTTTCCACGGTCTGGAGAGCCATGTCAGTACATCACAGCATAGGTTTGTACAGTAGGTGAGGCAATGTTAGGAAGAAGCACACTAGCAATAGGTTTTCTTAGTTAAACTGGCTGCCTGTAAGTTGGAAAATATTATTGTTTTTTTCAGGTGGGAATATTGATGTTTAACCAATTAACACCAAAGGATTGTTTGAAAACCTGTGGGTTTCCTGATAAACTTTTCACAAAAAATGTTCACTATGATCAACAGTTTTGAAGGTAAAAACACACAAACATCACACCTGGTCGTCAAGGAAAAAACATGCAGTTGTTGCACTCGGTCTTGAAGGTAAAAACACACAGATGTCGTAAATACATGGCGACACCACA
>JAPQRN010000009.1:1168979-1194661 GCA_037367275.1 Coranthus polyacanthus | reverse complement strand
AAATCTGTGGTCAATTTATCAAGACAAAGCCTACTTGAAAATGTGTTCTCTAGCAGGACCAACACCTTTCCAGCTATCATCATGACCATGTGGTCAGCACTCATGGTCAAGAGTTTTTGAAAATGGTGGTCACAAGTTTTAGTTAATCTTGCTGGTCAAAATAGGCCCGACCCTGGCCGCTGATGTAAGCAGTTCGTGACCGGGACCATTAAAGTGTTGGTGTCGTTCTGGAACCTGGTTTTCCTAGGAGTAGGTTCTTTGACGGTGGAAACACAAAGAACTGGTTTGAGACTAGGCACTGGCTCTGAAGCAGGAACTGCCTTGGTGGAGATGGTGGAGATGTTGTCCCATGTGTCTGGTACACACCCATTTGATTATGCACGGTACTGTACAATAAACCTCCATACCAGACGTAATACAGTGCATTACATGAACTCACAAGGTTAAACTGAAATAAAGTAACAGCAGGTCAGTTCTAACATTGTAGACAGAACAATTTAATCCTAACACTTTCCCAACCGATCCTAAAGGTGAAACAGAGTCATGAGGCTAAAAGTACAAAGTTAATAGTTAATTTGTTTGCCTCGAGAGATGGAATGTTCCCAGAGACTGTGACAGCTATCTGCCAATTCGATTGTGAAACAAAGATTACACTTTATCCTGAGGCTGCTGCAAGAGGAAACATCACCAAGAGTCGAAAATAGAGGATTAATCCTGTGAGGAGCACACAGTTAATATGATGAGAACATTTTCTGTTCACCTTTTAATATCTGCCAGATCACCAGCAAACCATTTTAGAGTTGTAACAGAAGAAGTATAAGGTCAACGTGCATGTATTAGATTTCATTTGAAAGAGAACATTTTGTAGTTTCTGTGTTTAACGTGGCTGAAACACAACCTAAATTACAGAAGTTCAACCATGTAACCCTAACCGTAAGCGAACGTTCAATAAAAAGGCAATATGTTAAAAGATTTTCAAACACCTTTGACTGAACTGAGACAGGTAATAGAAAAAAATTCAAAAGTTCAAAACTAGCAGATGTTGCATGACTGCAGCAAAATTCATTCATGATTTAAACAGAGACTAGTGACCAGATAGGCCAGGCATCAGATATATGGCATTATTCATCAAGATTTTTGACTTTATCAAAAAGAAGGGTCCTCAACATCCACCAGGTCACCGGCGACCCATGTTAGGGTTAGGGTTACATTTGAGCCATGTTTAAACTGATGTAGTTTAGGTTGTGTTTCAGCCACGTGTTAAACGCTGGAAATAGATGTTCCCTTTCAAATGAAGTCTAATACAAGCATATTGGCCTTACACTTCTAAGACCTAACCCTATGTTAGAGTGAGAAAAATGGATGTTAAAGGGTTGAACTTTTTTGCTGACATTTGACCAAAACCTCAACCTCTATGGCATGCTTTCATATTCCTGTCTGTATAGTGACCAGATCTGTTGTACAGGTCCACAACATGAAGCTGCCATCACCACATTTCTCAGCAGATCTGTTTTCTTTGGCTGACGGACTAATGGCTCTGTAACTTATCTGTCTAAAATAAGAGATAAAAAAGTTGGTTTCGTCATGCTGTAAGACATTTTCCCACATGGTTTTTATGAGGCTGGGTGTGTTTTGTTGTACCACTGCAGACAACAACTGGCTGACTCTGTACAAGGAAAGGCAAGATTTAAGACTTGCTCTTCAGAGTATGAGGAACGTTTAAGCCACTTCATCCAAAAGGTTTATTGAAGTAGAAAAAATAAGTAAAATGTATTCAAAGGTCTGGATTCAACAAGTTCCTGGAATTATTTTATCAGATGAAACCTCTTCAGCATACTCCATTTTTGTACATATTTATTCTGAAGGAATCTACAACCACACATCAGAAAAAAGCTGGGATAGTGTGGAAAATGCATATAAAACCAGAAAGCAGTGATTTCTCCAGCAGCAATGTACTTGGATTTCATTGTATGAACACAAAATATTTGTCTGGTCAGCTTCATTTCGTTTGGAGATCCACATCCATTCCTCACATTCAGGCTGCAACACATTCAAGAAAAAGTTGGAACAGTGAAGCATTTACCACTTCTTCTTTTCAGAACACTGGCTTCAAAATGGCGGTACAAAAGCCAATGGGAGATGTCACGGTGGCTCCATCCACTTCGTGCAACGCTCTCTGCAAAATCTAGTGATTATGTTGATAGTCTGGCCAATTAAATTGAACGTTAGCAGAGTAGGAAAGTTTGGACAGTACTGTTATTTATTTATTTATTCATTCAATGACACGATGTGTGCAGTCCCTCTGAAAAGTCCACAATAACAGATCATGAGATCACCCAGCTCCACTTCCAGCTTTACTTTTTACAGTTTTCCCTCTGTTCTCAGTGTACGTACAGATATGGCTGCTGCTGCCAGCTGTCTGTAGATCACTTTCTGTGCTCCGTCTGTCTGGATGTGTTCACTGATCCGGTCAGCACATCACGTGGATACAATTTCTGCAAAAACTGCATCACTGAACACAATGTCCATTGTGTCAAGAGGTTTTCCATAACAGACCTCAGTTCAAGATCAACACTTTTATCTCAGAGACGGCTGCTCAGTTCAGACAGGAATCTCAACAGTCTCTGTGATGTCTGCACTGAGCCCAAACTGAAGAGCCAGAAGTCCTGCCTGGTGAGTCCGGCCTCCTGGACTCACCTGGAGCCTCATGCGACTGCAGTACCTCTAGAAAGACATCAGCTGTCTACAATGAAATACAAGTCAACGTACATTTTAATATCACTGCTTTCTTTTTTAATGAGTATTTTCCATGCAACTATTTCTTAATTTGGGGTTGAACACTTCAGAAATCTAGAGGAGGAACATTTAAAACAATTATAATGCTAAGATGTTTGTAGTAAGTAGTTTGTAGAAGTAAAACAAGAAAACACTGACAGATCTTTAAGTGTTTTAGCTGAGAATGTAAACAAAATAAACCCAAAAGTCATAAAAAAAGAATATTATGATAGTAATAATTATCAAATTAAATCACAATAACTATAATCATCACTGGCCCAGCCCTAGCTCCACTACTAACCAAGCGGACAGCTGCAACGTTCTTCATATTCATTATTTTTTTATATCTGGCCTTTTTCAGAACGTTGTTTGTTGCTGCTTGTGGTGAATGAGGTTTGATTAAATTACTGCCAAAACCATAGATCCGACCGCGGTTCTGAAATGGATCAGCAGTCGCAGTTCAATGCTGTATCATTGGCCCTGTCCATGGTGGGACAACAGTACACCTCATCTCCATAAATGTCCTCCGATCTGTCCTGTATGTCCATATGGAGGCCCACTACAGGTGCTTACCCCTCCACACTTGATACGTCTTGCACTACATGTCACATCATTTCAGTATCTGGCCCGACTATGACTCTTATTTAGTTATTCTTAATGATATTTTAGAGTTTCTCATGAGTTTCTCTCAACTCATTTCCTGGAATATTTTGATGACTCATCTTGTAGTTAAGGGCGTGGTAATTTTGTGTCCAACAAATTCAATTGATTATGTCAGTTACCAACCACTTTTTAATTACCTGCAGAATCAGTGGTAAAAAGGCCTTTTTTTTTGGTGTTTTAAAAAGCTCACATTGTTTGTTCCAGCTCTTTGTTTGTCCCAAGGTTTCTAAAGGAAGATTAAATCTGAAACATCTAGTGCCTATATTGTTAGTTTCCAACAAACTGTTTATCCTGCACTACATATCTTTATTATTTCTGACAAACATTTCACGTGTGCTCTGACTCACTTGTGGGAAACCTCTGTTTGTGAAGATCACATGGACTGAGGCTATGAGCTCATATGGTTTTAAAACACATTGAGGACTACAAAGACGTATCCATGCTACCTGAGATTATACCTGGGTAATATTTTATTGAGCTATAAAAGAGAGGGGTCTTTTATTCCAGAGACCCTGGGACTGAAGAGAGAAATTACAGGAGAGGTCTTGAGGTAATTTAACCTTTAGCATTTTCTCTCGGTACAAAAGCTCTCACTGGGGACTGGATAAAGTGTCTCCCCTTTTGTCTTTTCAGCCCTAAGTTCTTCGACTCTCAATAGATGTCAACCTACAAATGTGCAGCTCTCTGAGATTCTTCATGAACATGTCCTACAGTCCTAAAATGACAGACACCTTACACTTTTGCTTTTTTTGAAGGTTTGAAGAGGTGGAGAACAACAAGAGGAGAGGGGGGACATGCTGTTAACGGACCCCAACCTTCTCCATCTCCAGTGACATCCCCACTTTGTCTTAGGGCGCTTTTGCACCTACCTTGTTTATTCCAGACTTCTCAATTTGATCCAAACCAAAATTGCAGTTGTCAAACTTCCTGCTGACCCTGGGTTCGACAAAAAGAGGTGGTCTGGGTCCTGATCAAATTGAACCATGGTTCGGTTCCTTTACACGAGAGATAGAATGATTAATCAGTTCAGCCAATTAATTGACACTGATGAGACATTTTACAAACTACTGGTATCGGTAGGACGTGGCTCTGATAGTGGCTAATATTAGGCTTCCCAACTGGAAATGCTGACTATGAGGGAAAATAACAGCTCAAAAAATTAAAATCGCTCCCAACTACAGTTTTGTAACAATTAGTTTGACATTCAGTTCCAGAGTTATTGATTAATTACTTTGAGTTTGAGGTTTAGTTCAACACTCATCCAGTTTCTAACAGAGTCAAAGAGAGTTAATTTCTGACAGTGTTAAAGGGTTCGGGTTAGGATTCATGGTTTTTGAGAGGGGAGGTGATTAATAGTCTGATTAATCTGCTCTTTGCTGCACCAAACTATTGTTATTATAACAGCCTTTAAAAATCCACTACATGTCAACCTCTAGTTTATTGTGTGAAAGCACGTTTTTGTATAACTATCGGACTAATTACAGGCAGTTACAGCAGGCGATCATCAGTCATTAAACAAAAGGAGAAGAAAAAGAATCAGATGAAGGAAAAATCAGCCAAAGATTTTAGACACATCCACGGCGCATCTCCATCTAAGAAGGTGTTTCCGTTTGTCAGTCGACTCCCATTACATTTAAAACAAGATATTTCAGGAATGGTTTGACAGAAAGTCGCAAAATTTGGTACCAGCATTCACTTCGACTAAAGGACGAAAAAAAATAAGATTTTGGTGGTCAAAGGTCAAATTCAAGGGTGCTGTGACCTCATGTCTGTCCAGTCTGTTCTTATAACATCAGGAATGGTTTGACAGAGAGTTGCAAAAATTGGCACAAACATTCAATTTGGACACATGGATGAACTGATTAGATTTTGGTGGCCAAAGGTCACAGGTCAAGGTCGTTGTCAAGGACCTCGCAAAGCACTTTCTTGGCCATAACTGCTAGTAATTAACAGACCTAGATGCATCTGATTGAACTTACGGTTCTTGTTAATAGATATGTGGTCCATTGAGGTGACAAAGTCTTGAAAAAACACATAAAAATGCTGAGACTTTCATGTATTTTCTGAGAGGATGAGAGAGAGAGGCTATTAGAGGATGGGAAAGCAACCCAATCTGTACCAGAAACCTGCTTTGTTCCACGCATGTGCAAGTGCAGTGATTCTAAATAAAATAATGTGTTAAAGATTTAAAGAATATTATCTTTTGTTTTAGTTGTGAAATATGAAATTCAATCTAAATTAAATAAATAAAATTAAATTCAGTTTTATTTACCTCAACGTACTTACACAAACACATTTCTTGTTTTGTAAAGAATGTTTAATATATGGTGCTAATGAAATAGTTTACCTAAGAAGACACAGCTGGCGACAGGTTGTAGGTACTGTATGTTGTGTGAACTTGTTTAGTGTGCTTACAAAATTGCAGTGTGAAACCATAACTGACCGGATCAAATGCATGTGGTGTAAAAAAACAAAACAAAAAAAAACATGAACCCCTTAGTTTTTGCAGCTTTAGTGACTTTGACGCTGCAGCATCAATGTGAGCTCATTTTCTGAGAAGGCCGAAGCCAACAGTGCTCTCAAAGCGATATAAAGATCCAAATGTGCCAGGAATAAAAATAACTGTAACAAATGGGGCTCCAATCAGAGGCATTCCTCAGCTCTTAGCTCAAAGTTAGCTGCTTCCTTCAAAACCTCGGCAATCGGAAGAACAACCTAATGGAGTCAAGGTTTGAATAGCAAAGTCCAAGTACATGAAAAATAAATAGGGTCAATTTCTGCAATTCAAGTTTCCTATTATGTTGGCTTGGATTAAGCAGCCAAGATTTAGCCATGAGCCTGTGCTTTGAGTTCAGAATCAACACATTTGTGGCTTACGTCAACAGACAAATTCTTTCCATTTTTCAGGTAGACATATTAAAACGCACTGCTGAGACTATTAATCCAAATCCACCTAAATGTGCCATGTAATTTCAGCGCTTTCTCGCCATTTTTCCAACTGAGCCCTTTGTTCACTTTTGTTCCACAGCCTTAATGTGCTGCAGTGTGGCAGAATACATTAATGTATCATTTCTTTCCCAGATGCAGCCTAGGCCAAGTGAAAATGATAGCACCCACGCCACAAGCTCCTCACAGGGAAAGCCTGCAGGTTCTGGCACATCGGCTGAACAATGAAGGACTGTAAAGGTCTGTTATGATGTATGAGACACATAAAACCATTTGTCATCTAAGTGGTACATTTTTTGGAGCATAAATTAAAACCCGAATGTCAGTTCTTCAGAGTACAGGGAGCTTCTCAAACAAGTACTTGACACCAGGAGTCCACCGCACATACCTTAATACATCAATCCTCTGGTAACATGTATTTTTCAACCTAGCTGTTGTGAAGGGGGGGGTCCTGCTTTTCCCACCTGCTGGTGCAAAGTGTTTTGATCAACTTTGAAATGTGAATGTACCACTGAACAATTAACTGTCTAAAAGCTTTTAGTGGTCTGTATAACCTGGCGGGTCAGAGTCAAGTCCATGAACTCCAGTCTCCATAATACAAACACAAACAATACACAATACAGTAAGACTCCTGAGTAAACTATGTGACTATGAGCTGAGCTCATCATGTAATGGCCGATGACTGGGCGATATGACCAAAAACGTCATCATATCAGTCAACATCTAGAATTATCATAAGAAATGTCAAATCATTATTTCGTTTCAGTTTAAAGGCAGATTTTTGGTCCTGACTGAAAGTTGAAGAATCCCCAAGAGCAAAGATGATGTAAAAGACAAGACGCATCAGGACAAAAGACAAGACAAAAGAAAAATGTCTATCGCAATAAATCTAATTATCACGATAACCATAACTATTCTAACTATTCATCCATCCCTAACTTCTACATGCACTTTAATTTAATAAATTCAACAATATAATAATGCCATTTTCACCACTTTGACGTTCTTGATCACTCATCTGAAGTGTTTCACTGCAGATGTATGTGTGTTAATAGTTCAGCCAAACTGTAGTTTGTAGAAACTTGCAAGTGCCACAGGAAGTAAACGCTTACACAATAAAAGCCCTGCCAACATAAATGAATGGTTTCTGTCCAGTTAAGGAAGTGTTGAGCTTGTATTAAAATGAAAAGCAGTATTTTTAACAGCACAAACAAGACAAACATGATCCCATACGACTTCTATAATATTCATATTTTTTCTGAAATTTTTGATTTAATACTGTCTACATAATATTTCCTGTATATTCCAGATGTATCTTGATAGAAAGACTGAAAAGTACGTACAAAAGGTATGGTCAGTATAACATTACTAAACCAACAAAATACTGTATATCTTTTGTAGATTTCAAAGATGATCATTATCTCCTTCACTGACATAAAACAGAGCACACACAACAAAAATCACTCTTGTTGGGAGAGGTTCGGAGGGTGTGGAAAGTGCACATCAAAAGAGAAAAACAGTGATATGTTTTTCATTGCAGACAGTATAACGACACAAAACACAATGAGATCTTTTACGTTATCACGAAGAGCATAAGAGTACTCTATCATTTAAACGTAAGAATGTAAGAATTAGACTGTCAGTCTAGGTAATGAATGGGAAACATTGGGTTTGTAGTAGAGGAAACCCCTTACCCTCTGATAGGCTTGATAAATGACGTCATATGTGAATCCTTGAGGCATCTCGCTGGCTCTGTACTTGGCTCGCTCCAGAGAATGATCCAGGTAGCCCTCTGAGGTGGTGGCGATCACTGTGGACACCAGAGGCCGGATCGCTCCCGCTGCCTTGGTGAAGAAAGGGACAGGAGAGAAGTCACTTTTTGACATTCTTTGTTAACACATCATTACAGCCACGAAAAATGATGGATGAGGGTTAAAAGGGATTTGTGACTTTGTGGATGAAAGATTCAAATTAAAGGACTTCAATGTAAATGTGGCAGATGTTTAACAAGCTCAGTACTCCTTGTATTGAGCTTGTTAAACATCTGCAGGTCATTTCTTCTTATTTGCACAAGGCACCAAAATCACTGCATGACAACACTTTAAGGATTCCAGTTTCTCAACACATACATGGACACGGTCAATGTAACATCAGCCATTGGTTTGTGGACTGCCATTTTGAAGCCTTGCATTTGGCATTTGTCAGAAACAGAAGTGTTCATATTTGGACAAGACAGCAGAGCTGAAATGAGAAAATGTAGTTAAACTATGCTAATAGGCAGGGTGTTGTAATAAAGTATACTTCATGACAGAATCCTCTGATGGTCTAGTTAGTGTAACTTATTAACCACAACTATGATGAAACTGTCTGTCAGGAAAACACATGTTTTATTCTTTAAACAGAGGCTTTAAAAGTCACAACTCACATACAGCTGTGTTTGGTAACAGTAATGTCAACTTTGTGTACCATATAAACACACCAATTAGCACTAGTTTAACTAACTACCACATCATGCAATACTAAATTAATACTAACATTAGCTAATGAAGCCAAGTTACACTAACAGTCCAGTTATTGTAATAAGTAGTGGTAACTTCATGACACGTTTGCATCCTCTGACTGGCCTTAGTGGAACTTTTCAACCACAACTGTCTGTCAGGACAAAAATACGTGTTTAATTGAATGAAAAGGACTGTGGGACTTCTTCCGGGTTGCAGCCATGGAGTAGAAGCAGGTCTGGAGCTCCTGCAGCTTTTCATCTGTTCCTTCTCTTTACTCGTCAACATTTTAAGAAAAGTGTGACATTTTAAGCCATTTATTCCACATTACCATTAAAATGGCAGCAAAAGACGACGAAAAAGGATGTTTCTGCCGGTTTGCCAGGTTATATCCGAGCTACTGAAGCTAGCTGCCGACTTCAAAAACTCACTTCATCTCGCTGGAAACGCAGTTTGACCGTGTCCAGTCCACTGTTCGGGAACACGGTCGGCGAATCTCATCTTTGGAGCTTGTTTCCGATGACCTGAGCCAGCGAACTGGAAAATACGTGTGTACTGAAACCAACACCAAGCTAACGGCTAAAGTCACTGACCTGAAGGACGGCGCTGGCGGCAAAACGTGCTCATCCGTGGCCTCGAGGAGTCCGTCGGAGCTGGTCGCCACACACAGTTCTTTAATGGTCTTCTACGTGAGGTTGTGGGCAGCGAGACACTTCCATCCCGCAGGAGGTGGACAGAGCAGCCAAGCCGGGATGGGGGGCTACCAGGTAAAGGAGCTGCTGAAGCCCGGTGGATGGAGATGGAGGCCGGAGTACCGCGGACTACGGATACGTGTGATGGAGGATCACTGTCCCGAGGTTCTTAGCCAACGAGCGGAGTACAGAGAAGTGATCTGTATAACCGTAGACTTCGGTTCTGTATCCCGCACGGCTCCGGGTCACCTTCTCAACTGGAGAAAAAAGTGGCTTCGCTCGGCGGACGAGGCGAGTAAATTCATAGCCGGATTACCTGCTACGAGGGAACCGGTCGACTAGAAGGTATCTGACGGACCGTTGACATCTGACCTGTGAGAAGCACCTGCTACACCGCATCACACCGCATCACACCGCAGTTAACCGTGTATTACCTACCCCCCCCCCACCAACCAACCAACCAACCAACCAACCACCCATTTGGTGTAACTCTGTAAAAGTTGCTTATATTAGACCGCGTTTCTAACCACAAGGTTTTATACCATTCGAGTTTAGTTTTTAGTCATGGTTTTCATTCATGGAGCAGAAGACTTGTGTATGAACAGGAGGAGTCGATTTTTTGTGTGATGGATGATTTAAAGAGCTTGCTGTTAAGTTCTTGGTCAGCTGTCTAGTTGAATATCTATGAACAGGACAATCAAATCACGAACAAACAGACTCAGAAACAGTTTTTATCCAACTGCAATAACCAGCCTCAATGCCATTAAAAAACACCATCTAACACAATACATATATACAGTGACGGGATCCTGCAGTGACTGTGTGTTCTGTTTATTTATTTATTGAAATTATTATTATTATTATTGTTGTTGTTGTGTGTGTCTTGTGTTGTTTTTAACTATACACTGACTGTGTGACACTTTTAAAATTTTGTTGTACATGTTGCATGTTACAATGACAATAAAGACTATGAAGATAAAGATGAAACATGGTACTGAGCCTGACCTACCAGGTCTCAGCCGACTTGACAAAAGGCCTGCACATCAAATCATACTGAGATAAATAACACATTCAGAGACTATTACTACAATCTTTACAGCCCTGAGTTTCAAGATGATAACATGCAGATGGAAAACTTCTTGGATAATTTGGACATTCCTATGCTCTCCCCTGATGACAAAAAGAGACTAGATGAGCCAGTAACGCAGGAAGAAATAGCACAGGCTATCTCATCTTTACAATCGGGAAAATCCCCTGGACTTGACGGGTTTCCAGCAGAATTTTTCGAATCATTTTCCTCTTTGCTTATACCCCAAATGAGCTTGGTTCTATCCGACTCATTTAAGCAAAGCAAACTCCTCGCATCATTCAGTGAAGCAACTATTACATTAATTGCCAAAAAGAACAGAAATCCAACACAGTGCTCCTCCTACTGGCCGATTTCTTTATTGAATGTAGATGGCAAAAGTCTTGCTGAAGTTGACTCGAGAACGTTTTGCCTTTGGTCATATCCACAGATCAAAAAGGCTTTGAATTTTAGCACACTTTGTTTATTCAGTGTTTTGTTCTCTCTGCTGGTGAGGCGTACAGTTCTGATCAGATGGAGGGATGCTGCCCCGCCCACCCACACTCCGTGGCTTAGAGATGTCATGTCTTACTCTTGACAAAATTCAGGACTCTATCTGTAACTCAGACAAAACATTTCTAAATGTATGGGGGCCGTTTCATTATTTTCACCATTTTCAGTTGAGTTGAGGTCTTGTCCTTGTTTATTTGTTTATATATGAATTTTCTCTGTCTGTCGTCCATAATTTCTGCTATGTACATGTTGATCTCCTGTCTTCTTCTGAGTGTTACATCTGACTTCCAGTTGAATTATTATTATTATTTATTTTTGTGAAGCTCCAGGGGTGGAGATCCATCACATAATCAGTATTCTGGCTGTTATGGGGTTTGGGTACGATAGTGTTTCTGGTCTGTTTTCTTTTTTACTTCTGTCTATATGGGTGTGTTTTCACTTTTAGATGTACAATTTTGAAATGTGTGCAACACGCTGTAAATTGTTTAAAAGTCAATATAATATTTTGAATAAGAAAAAAAAAAAGAAGAAGCATCACCTGTCACTCACAGCAGCCACGCTCCTTAATTCTGCATAACTTTAAGCCTTAATATAATTTAAACAGGTGAGTTACATAAAATTAACTCCCATGCAGTTGCATGAACAGGGAAAATAGCTATAGCTGTACCAGGCTGTAAAAATGTTTATTTCTGCTGTAAAGTTGGACATCTTAACATGGTTTTCCATGTTGGCTTTACTTTTTCAGCCCCAGAGGTTGCCACTTGGTTCTGCAGAGCTTTTGTCTTCTACACAAAATTTGGGATTAAAAACTTTCACTACATTATCATAAAATATATTAAGTCACGCATCCTTTCAAACAGAAGGCACTTCAGGTTGAGAATCATGATTATACAACAATAAATCCATCTTACATCCACCAGCACGACAGGCCCATGAACTATCTGTGCCTCCTCCACTGGAAATTCAAAATAATCCGCATTTCGGAGACAATATTTTCTACCCAATATTACATGATTGAAGACAAAATTCCTAACTGTTTCCAAAAGTCAGTGTGCGGTCGAGACGGCTCCCAAAATGAAAGGAAAGCAAACATGTGTTCTGCGTGTTACACATGCTGTTAAAATCAAAATTAATCTGCTTCCTTTCAGAGGAGACAGGCTTTCTGTCATGAGTGGGATCCTGGTAACATAATAAAGACCAGACCGCCTGCTGTGAAAGTTCATCACGAAGAACACACACACGCCATAAATGTTGGCCTCATGTCAGAGAGCTAGTGTGCCCTGCATCCAACACCGTCCTCCGTCAGCTGTGAGGCTCTACCATCAATCACTATGAGGCTAATCCACACACGTCGTGGCCCAAATGTTTTCCATCCATCATTGACGAAATAAACGCCACCGCCGGGCGCGATGGACCTGTCAACGTGATAAACACTTTACTTTTAGAAGGTGATGGAAAGGTGCGATCATGAGAACTGTTTGTTTTCTTTGCTCTTAATGTGACTAGAAAACGTAACTTTGTTGTATTTTAGCGTTCGGTTTGTTCATACTCCCCAGTGAGAAAGTCACCACACGGGTCACAAATGCAAGTCAATTCTGCTAACTTGTCATCTTACCAGATAAAAGTTAGGTTCCAGATGCGGTAACTGCAGCTGAGTTGTGATCGAATTGTTTACACTCCAAGCTTTAATTGACCCTCTCTGGTGTTCGTTTAAAAGCTGAAATGAAGAACGAGCAACAGTCCAAATTTAATTTAGTTACGCTACACTTTCCGAGTGCGAGGAGCTGCTGGCATTTTGGGGTCGTTTCCTGTATTTGTAGAAGGATTAGGATCTTTCTCTGAACTCATCTCCTTCTGGAAATGGACACTTCCTGCCTTCATGAGACACTGGAAAATTTGATCAACTGAAATGTTACAAATAGCAGCTTTCAGCTTCTTAAGACCTTTTTGAGTTATTTCTTTCAATATTCAAATATGATCTAATTAGCATTGGGAACGTTGTCATGACAAAATGAACTGAAGCTTTCCAGTCATCAAAAGCGTGGTTTATTTACTTCTCAAATGTTTGCTTTATTTTGATGACAAATGATTTTCCACATTGCAACCTAAATGTTACCACAAAGGACAGTAGTAGGTGTTTATCAGTCGATATCGGTCATTTTCAATATTACCGTCAAATCATTTAGTTTAAAGGCTGATTTTTGAAAACAAAATAAAACAATAATAAATTATCACAATACAAAAATATACCATGTTGTTTTTGGCACCTAGCCTTAGTTACAGCTGTAAACCACAGTTGCCAAATCCACTTATTATAAGTGACTTTGGGCTTGTCTTACAGATTGGTAGTCGCAGGTTGGGTATTCTTGGACTTGTTTCTAAAGTACAGCAGCTTATTTGGGCTTGCTACCTACTGTGCCCCCTGAACATTGAATCCCGTTCAGTCCCTTCCACCTCTCTGTGACTGTTTTAATGCAACCACACGACTGGTCAGGTATTTAACCCAAGAACAATGTGTCATGTTAAAGGTAACGCGAGGCATCAGTAGGACAATTACTCTACAATTACTTACTTATTATTTTCAGTTTTCACTCACAGAAAACACTAAAAAGCTGGCATAGTTGCACACAAACTTGTAACCGCTGTGTTCATATTCTCTTGTGCCCCCACAATCTTGTCAAGCACCAGCCACCACTGTCCACAACCCACAGACATTCAGTTTACTGTCAGACGAGGGGAAAGAAACTCAAAAATATACACATTTAAGAAGTTGAAAATAGTTGATAGTAAGAATAGTTGACAATTATCAAAATAGTTGGTGTTTAATAACTGACAACAACTCATCGACTAATCAAATAATCATTGCAGCTCTAATATATATATCTTTTAATCAAATGCCCCTTATACCAGCTGGGTTTTGTTTCTTTTTTTTTTAGGGCCAAGTCACTTCTTTTGGACTTGTTTCTAAGATCTGGCAACACTGGTTTAAATAAGTAAATAAAGTTCTGTTTTTCCTTGTTGTGGTCTGCTTTAGACATACTAGAGGCAGCTGCAGGCCTAACAAAGGTAGACACTGAGGGTTTTCTTCACTTTTCCAGTTACCAGCAAATAATTGCTATGGAAACACAAATAGGTTTGGCAAATAAACCTTAGCAAAAGTAACACTTGTATAAATGCAGTCCCATACATAGTCTGTCATCTGCAGTGCGTTTGGCTTGACACAGCTAATTAGGACATGACAGGGACAAAATGTGAGCTTTTGAGGAGCTAGCGCCAAGATTCTCACTTGACCAAATAAAGCAAAATAAAAACATTTCAGTCATCTGCTAAAAACATGTTTAATATGAGAGAAACCTGGAGGGAAATAGGGTGGAACAGGGATGATGTTTCATCAGCGTGGGCAGTACTGACCCCTTGTTTCTTGGCAGCCATGGCTATCTTGTACAGAAAGTCCTCCTCCACAAAAGGCCGCACTGCATCGTGGATGATGACCACCTTGGGCCTGTCCTCCTCCGCCTCCTCCCCTAGAGCCAGGACTCCGTTGCATATGGATCTGTGACGAGTGGAGCCGCCTGGCACCGCTCGAACCTTCCTGTGCCGGTAGCGCTGGAGGATGTCTGTCATCAGCTCCATGTTTTCTTTGGCAACAACGACCACGATGCTCTGGATCCATGACACCCTGCAAGAACACATCAGATCTGTAACATGACAAATCAGACAGGCCTGGGAAAGGAGCTACAACAATGTGTTTGAACACTTCAATAAGTATACTATTACTATATGAGTCAAATTTTAGAAACGCACACATTATTAAGTCAACTTATTAGTATATGCAAATAATTGCTTAAAACTTAAGACTGTACAAAAGAAGTGGATGTAGCCACTGGGACATTGGCTTGTGGACCGCTGTTTAGAAGCCTCCAATTTGTCATTTGGCCACCTTTGTTTTTTGGAGCCAGAAGTGAGAAAAAGAAAGAGGAAGGAGTAAAAAGAAAGAGGAAGGAGTAAAACCTCTCCAAGCTAATGCTACCGCTAACTTACTGAAAACACCAACCCCACTGTTATGTTAAACACTACTAAGTAATTCCAGCTACTTGATACATGTGTTAATACCTGTGTTAACATGCAAAGTATAATATATAATATTGTTTGATAACAGTCATGTCAGTTTTGTGTAATGTAGTAATGTCCTCTCAAGCCAATTCATTCTACCTCCAACCAGGGGTTTCCTCAGGTTTCTAGGGTTAGGGTTAGGTGAAGGGTACAGTCCTTTTGCACTTCAGTTACGTGATAGGAGGTTCTATGAGGTAGTACTTTTAGTACCTCCTTTGCTGAAGTTCCAAGCAAGCTGATGAGATACTAAAAAGTGAGGTGAAACCATGCAGATCACAGATCAGTTGATCATAGAATTGTCGCTGTATCAATACGAATGTGCGTCATCATGAACATTTAATTTGAGGCAGTTGATACCATCAGTTGAAATGTACCATAAATCTCAAAATGGTAGCAAAACCCTGACATCTGTTGTAATTAAGTACCACTAAACTTCATGAAACATCTGCGTGTCAGAATACAAACTAAAACATTTTTATGTACCAGACTGTAAACATGAACAAAGTTGGACATTTTTACATGGGGGTCTATGGGGATTGACTCACTTCTGGATCCTGCCTCAAGTGAACTTTTGATTTACTGCACTTAAGTCTTGGCTTCATTTTTCAGCCCCGAAGGTTGCAGCTGACTTAAAACTATAACATGAGTGTTGAGTTTGTTTTGGATGTACCTTGGCCACACTTCAAAAAGACATGATGACCTATGACCTTCCACTAATGCAAGCCTCTCTTTAATCATGGGCCACACACACACACACAGCATCTCTCCTGCTCTGTGCTCCCAGGATGTTCTGCATTCATTTCCTGACAACGTGTAAACACTCACACCAAGCTAAGAGCAGACACATCAGATTGTAATGACCGACCGGTTGTTATTGTGTTCTTGTTATGAAGGTCAGGTGGTGATCACAACATAGTGTAAACATCCACCTTCTCATCAAATGGTTATGGAGCATTAAATCAGTATCAGTATCACTGCCTGCCTGCCAATGATGGAGGAAGAACTCAGATCATATATCAGGACCACTATGTGTTCATTAGAAACACTGCATTCTGACCTTTCAGGAAAATAAACAATGCATGATCATGTTAATCTTCACAATAACCACAGAAGTCAAATAAACAGAACTTGTATAACTGTCAGATATGTTTTAAAAAATTCAAATTTGTTGAATAAAAATGGATAAAACAGCCTAAGAGGGCGGTACCTTCAGATGACAAGCAGGATAACATTTATGAAACTTTGTGTTTGAAGCTTACTTCAGTTTGCACAGCTGAATTAATGTAAAAAGAAAAACATATCTGTCACCTCCAAAAAATGATCTCAATGGAGTTTTTTCTGAGCAGCAACCTCCGGGGCTGAAAGATGAAGCCAATGTGGAAGTGCGAAGAACTGCAGTTCCTCAAATGTCCACTTGAGGCTGGCTCCAAAAGTGAGTCAATCCCCATAGACTCCCATGTAAAAATGTCCAACTTTATAAAGAAATAAATACATTTACAGCCTGGTTCACTTGTTTATATCATATTAAGGCCTAACGTTATGCACATGAGCGACAGGTGACTGCCGGGTTCTAGTGCAGTTGTAGTTAAGACGTTACACTAACAAGACAACAAGGCCAGAGTCATGAAGTTTACCAGAACTTAATTACAATACTCGGCCTGTTAGCATAACTTAGCTACATTAGCTAATGTTAGCATCAAGCAGCAAGGGACTGGGCTCCAAAATGAAGCCAATGCAGAAGTCACTTAAAGTTGTAATACTGCTGACTGCCACTGGGTGGTTCCAAAACGCCCTGACTCTGATAGACTTACATTGAACTTTTCAATAGTCAAAGTCAATAATTTTTTTTCTTCCAGGACTCAGTCCAGTCTCAGCCCCTTAGTAGAGGGTTTCAGACCCTCTACTAAGTGATGTGGTCCATCTTTAAATGTTTCCTGTTCATCAGATCTCAGGACCAATAGGAAGCTTTGATGTCTGTCTGTCAGGCTTTGATTGACAGGTCAGAATGACGGCTCGTTCTCGATTTTCTGTTTATTTAATAAAACGCATTTTCCTCCACTGTAGTTGTGTTTAATAGGTTCCTCTAATGGGACTGTAAAATGACTGCTGAATGAATGACTGCTTGATGAAGTTTACTGTTTCACTGAGTCTGTAAGCTAGCGCTTAGCATTAGCGTTTCACCCCTTTTGTCCAAATATGGTCACGTCCGGCTCCAAAAAAAGCAAACATGGCGACGGCCAAATCACAAACTAGTGGCTTCAAAACGACAGTTCAGAAACCAGTGGGTGGCGTCACGGTCCCCCTGTCACTAATATATACAGTCTATGATTAGCATTCACTTGGTATTGGACTATATGGTCTGTCAGCTACTAACTAGTGTGTTTACACATTACACAAAGTTGACATGACTGTTTTCAACACAACAAGAACAGTCACCGTGAATGAATGAGCATCCTGCTCTGTCTGCACAGACACACGCATATACACAAACACTGACGTCCCTTTTATCACATTACAAACTCTACCTACCTCTCGAAAGCCTGGATTGTGTAACTTATTAGCGGTCTGCCCAGAAACGTGCAGAACTGTTTAGGTGTGTGTAGCCCGGTTCTCTCCCCGGTGCCGCCGGCAGGAAGAACCACAGACACCGGGAAGTCAACGCTGCTGCTGCTGCGTTCCGCCGCCGTATGCTCGCTCTTCCCGGCGTCGCAAGTTGGGAAAATCCCAGGATCAGCGGGCCTGTCCGGAACACAGTTAACAACAGAATCGGTGTTGTTTTGGTTCATTTCCATCAGTTTGAGGATGAGAGGTCAAGGCGGGTCATTGCCTAAAGGTGTCCACTCTAAGAGAATGGGCGGGGTGAAAACACAGACGCAACGTGTGGGAATTTGGGAAATACCGAGTTTAACACGGAGCATCCGGTTCTCCCTTTCACAATAAGAAACACGGTTTAGGTTGTGATACGCTTGAGTCCTAAATAATGATCACACTCTTTACGAGGGTGACTTTGAGACTGCACAGCTATTCTATACAACGGTTTTTCCAACGTTCCAAATATGTCCCACATTCTGCCTGATTTTAAAGGGAATCCATGAGGGCAAACAGATTGAACTGGTACTTCAGCTTCCTTTTATGCTCACTGTATTTACATAGAGTTGGGAAAGTTGTATTCAAATAAAATATAGGCTATTTGTTAAGTCCTTTACATGCTGAAGGCCTCACCGTCACCTGCATAGTCTATTGTTTAGACATCCTCAGTTTTGTAGTGTATCTCATGTTGTCCCACTCACTCTTTGCCTCACATTTGGTTTGTTGGGATCTACTTCATACAGGGTCTGTAACTTTTTGTGTTTACTCATGAAACACTCTGCAAATAAAAGAAACTCTCTTAGATACTCAGTTGTGGAATAAAAAGGTCTGTAACAGCCTCTGAAATTAAAGATTCAAGTAGTTTCCTCTGCAGAAGCTCAAGACATTCGTGAAAGAAAAAAAATATATGTGTAATTTCTAATGATCTTGAGAATCTAGGGTCTTATTTCATAATTCTAATTTTTATAATTATTTCATTATCATCTCTTATTATAAAGTACTGTGTCTAAGTTTTTTTTGTGAATGCAGTGAACTTATGTATATAATTAATAAATATAATTATATAAATAAGTACAATATAAGATAAGACATTTTATTATATTTATTTTTTCAAACAACAGTAAGTAACCTGGAAATGTCATTTTGATTCATTTCTGGAGAATATGATCCTAATTAAAAAACAAAAACACAGCCTAACTTTACGCATGGCATGATTTCATATATATACAGTTTAGTGGAATGATCTGTAATGGCAGTGATTAATGGAGAACTCTTTACACATTCATTCTGTGTTATGTTACACTTTATTCTGTTATTATTGTTTTTAGCTTCATTGCAACAAAAGTTATTTATTTAAATTGTAAAGGTAAAATGACCACTTCCTGTCATACTCAAGTGGAGTTAACCAGCTTGATGCATCTTAGCATAAAGTCCTCAGCACAGCTTTTTTCAGGTTAATATTACCGTATTACTGAGCGATGTCAATTTCACTAGTAGTGTGTCGTAGCAAATCTCGTGTGAGCTAAAAATTACACCCTGCCTTTTTAAAAAGAAAATCTTTTAGTTTAAGGAAAATAGACCAATGAGTTAAAGGTTCAATGTGTGGTATTCAGTGACATCTAGTGGTGAAGTTGCAGATTGCAACCTCAGTCTCCCCCACACCCTCGTCTACAGTGGTTGCACGTGAGAGTCAGTGTGTGTTTTGTCTGTTCAGGGCTTTTTAGTTAATTGGATATTAACCCTTGTCCACACTCATGATAATCTTCTTTTTCAGCTGTAAAACAGAAAAATGAAAGTCCATTCTGAATTACTGCAGAAACATGGCACCACAACATAGTGGACTCTGAATCCTCCGTCTCCGACTCATTCTAAGGTAACAATCATTTTCGTGTGGTTATACAATAATGAAAACAGACCTTCAGACCATGTTTGTAACATCTTCAGCCAATGTAGATCAGCATATTTCTCTTCATAACATATTCATCGCACTTGTGATGTATTTGTTCAATCATCAAGCCTTGAAAACAACCCATGTGATAAAAATTCATATTTATTGTGTATATTTGTAAGTTATTACAAGAATGACTGATGACGACGCCTTTCCGACTTCTGCCACGCGCCACTAAAGCAAAACATATCATGTTGCCACAGAAAATATATTACATCGTACATCATAAATCTTACATAGTAACATTTTATACACATAGCCATATATAAAAAGGCAAGTAAGAATTTGATATATGTACAAGTATTTACACAGTAAATTCTGAGTTGTGTTGGTGTTGTTTGCTGGTGTTGGATGGCAGCAGATCTCAGTCCGCACAGAAAATGAATATAGGAACACATGCACATGGATACATCTGGGACAATGTGGGTTGCACTGGGGCTCCAGAGAGCTCAGCAGACTGAACATCCCAGTTATGTTCACATTATCTTTAACCGCATGGATTAAAGTGTCAAAACAAAGTCCTTTACAGTTCTCCATCATAGTGAGGATCCAGCTTCACATCGTCACACTGACAGATAATCCACAACTGCAAAACCCCAGACCAGGTGTCTCAATATCACTCAGACAAACTCCTGTAGGATTATGGGTATTCAGAGCACATGTGTGCATCTCTCAGGGTTCAGTCTCGTGCCAGTTCTCACTGAGCCGGTTCTTCCCCAGCCTCCTCTTGCTCTTGGCCTTGTGTTTGTGCAGGAGCTGAGGGGGGGACAGAGACGCCTCCTCGAACTTGTTGCCCGATTCGTTGTGTTGCCTCGAGTACCTCTTGCACTTGCAGGAAGTGACCACGGTGATTTTGTATGTTCTCGTGCTGCCGTCCTGGCATTGCAGCTGGATGCGTTGGGTGCGGGTCTTGTCGGTAACGCACCTCCAGTCGTGGTTGTTGTTGTTGTTGTTGTTGTTGTTGTTGCTGCGGCGACCCCACAGCTTTCTGCCGTAGGCGCTGCCGATCCAGTTGTGGAGCATCTGAGCTGGGAGACACTCACCGGCACAAACCAGCTCCTTGATGGGGTTGATGCTGGTGCAGTGACCATCGGAGATGTACTTAGTGGACCTCAACTCTCTGCAGCCGATTTGACTCCGCTCTGCTGGAAAAGCAAAGAGCAAAGCAAAGAAATATGAGCTATGAAGTGTAAACAAGTAGACCTGACAATTATTTAAAACAGTAAAGATCTCATGAAACAGATGCATTATGCCTTTCAAAAAGACACAATATGTATCATTTGTGCTTATGTGGAGTTTGTGTTGGAGTTGGTGATGTGCTTGCGACCTGACCGTTTGTTGATGTGAGATAACCATAGGCTAACGGTAGCTAGTGGTGCTCACTGTAGAAGAGCAGACGAGAGGCACTGAAGAACTCAGGACTGAGCGTAAGGTTTTTGGGTTAAAAATTGAGCCAATTCTCTCCATAGAAATCATTGTACAGGCTGTTATCATGAAGGCAACTGAGACAATCATTAGCTCAGAAATAGTTAGTGAATGTCAACAAATCTTACATATTGAACCTTTAAAAGTTCAATATGTCATGTGCTTACATGAAGTCTGTGTTGGGAGCTGGTCGTTGATCGACATTAGCTAACTCGCTGCCAGAGGTCATTTACTATAAATAAATGTAAAAAGGTTTTTAGTTCCATTCAATTTTGCAATTAAGTTTGAAATTACCATAAAATATTTACATTTTCAAAAGTATTCAGAACAAATAAAACAAAGCCTTGCGATTTGAATCACATATTATTCTTCATTTATTAAACAGCTTTGTTGATTGTGATTGGTCAATGATGGTATTATGGTGAAAATAAAACAAAATCATTTTTAAATCAATGAAATCATTTTTAAATCAATAATTTAATTTAATAATTTAATAAGTAGCCGTGTAATAAATGAGATAATGTGTGGCAAGCCTGTGATTATTGCAAAATAAAGCCCTTCAGACTCCATCGCCCAGTCTGGGTTTATTTCACAATAAAGGCTGTTACTTATGTGACCTACGTTTGATCTGGACTGTATCTTACATCTCCTCAGAATTAACAGAATACCTCATCAGTGTTCAAATGGAGCGGGTTCTGTCTGTTGTACCTTCATGCTGCATATACTGTTTTATTATCAAGAAGCCAGAATTCAGGTTTTAATTACAAATTGATACAGATTGAAAAAAATAATTTGCACTGCACGGCCGTATGCCCACATTCACGTAGAATTGTTCTGATTATGAAATTAAAAAGTGGGAAATCTTAGTCATGTGTGTAATTAAAGGTTTGGCGTTCTTCAGTTTGGGACTGGCTGGCATATCTTATTACTGCCATCATGATGATAAAAGATGATAGGTAATCATACTGGATTACTGCGCTGTCGTTTACCTGTAGTTTACATTGTTTATGAGCCCTGTTTCGCCTTTAGCAAGTGTGTTTCAATTCAGCTGCTCTCTGCAGGAGCATCGATGCAGAAAGGACGCCGGGGATCACAAAAGCATCTTGACCTTTCTACTTGAAAAAGTGGAAGAGCCGCGGTGCATTTCTCATTCGTGCAGGGCTTTCATAAGAGGATTACCTCAGCGCGGCAGCTCTGCCTGTCAGCGTTGTTCTGCTGCAGGCGACAAACAGTGTGGCCCTGGCCCCCCCACCTCCAACACTGTAACCCAAACTCAGGTCCATTCACACAGCACCATACACCTCTGTGACAATGCCTCTCCTCTCTATGACAGGGTTTGATGAATGAACAGGACTGAGTGTCTCTCTGTCTCTGTCTTTCTCTATTACTGCCCCCCCACCTCTCTTCATCCCCTCATTCAGAGCTGCTCTCAGAGCTCATGTCAAACGCACAGCGGTGGAAGAGGTACTTAGAGCTTGTACTTACTGAAAAGTACCAAAACCGCAGTCTACAAATAGTCTGTTACAAGTAAAAGTCATGCATTTCAATTTTCACAAAAGTATTAGCATCAAAATGTACTTTAAACCAAAGTATTCACTTCAGACTGAGACATTTCAGAATAATGTAAATTATTGGATAACTATCAATGCATTAATGTGTTAATCACTGTCACGGTGAAGCTGGTAAAGGTGTTTTAACTACTTTATTCAGTGCATGCATCTATATTCTTATTCGTCTTAACTTAGACCTGTTGTCCTCATTAGGAGACACTTTTTCAACCTTCTAGAGACAAAACAAGACGAAGTCAAACTCAGTCAAATCCAAGATAAAAGTCAACAAGGTACGAAACCTTTCCAAATGTTATGGTCGCAATGTGTTATTTAACTTATTTATGCTTGATATCATTTGCAGTTTGATATGGCGTCGGAATTTGACAACTTCTAGCTTTAACACAAGGTGGGATGCTGCTAATTATGAGGACGTTCAACCTGAAAAACCCATCGTGTTGCAGAGAAAAAGGCTGCACTGGGAAATGTTGTGCGAACTGTGACTTATATAATGTCACAGACAGACCAACACGTGTGACGAAGTGATCCTACAGACAAAAAAAAGGTCATTCCTGGATTAGAATATGGAAGAAGGAAAGGGTGTAGAGTTACAAAATGTTGAACAAATCAAGGCTTTCAGCTGCGTTGCCTTGTTTACAGTTTTATTTTTGTGCAGCCATGTTCAGGCATAGAAATAAACAGTTTTATACTTCACTACGTGTTGGCATTACATAGTAAAATCAACCTTTTGTCTCCATATGAAGGCATTCATTTAGTCAAAAACTACTTCACATTGAAAGACAATGCTTCGTTTTTATATTTATGAGCTTTTATTAATCCCAAATAGATTCAAAATGCATACAAAATAAAAGTATGGGTCTTAGGAATAATGTCTTATATTTTCTAATATTAAATTAAAATTTGCAAAGCAACTTGGAACTTAAGTTATTTAATAAACGTAGTGGAGTAAAAAGTACAGTATTTGCCTTTAAATTGTAGTGTTTGTATGAAGCCTCAGAACACGGTAATACTCAAGCAAAGTCCGAGTACCACAAATTTGTACTTAACTACAGTTCTAGAGTAAAAGTACTTTGGATCATTCCTGCAAACGCAGCCACAATCACAGAGTTGCATGAAGCTGTAGTGACACCAGGACCTGTTGGAGCTTCAGCCCTGTGTGTGGCTCACGTCCAGGGTTAGCTTCACTGTGTGGCCTCAGCATGTCCACACCTCGGTACACAGAGGCCGAGGGGGACCTCACGGAGAGCATCACCCAAACTTCTATTTGAGAGGAGCCCTTTGCTGTTTTCAAATAGTAGATGCATGATATTTAAAGTTAAATGTCTTTCAACAATATGCAAACTGAGTGAAACTGACAGATGGTGGGATTAAGAGTAAAAGCTTTGCCTATTGAGATCATTTAGATAGTCAAACCCACACTTTGATCAAAGACACACAAAGGCTGCATGAATGAGACAAAAAGTGTAGATTATTGAATCCCTTGCAATGTAGGCTACTATCAGCAAAACCTTAGTTATGTTGACTATTAAGGACCTTATACACAAGGATCAGGGCCACCCTGTTTTTGGACAATGCAATTGAAAAATACTAAAATGAAAAGTTGAGGCTGGTTTACAGAAAGAAACTCCGATGTCCAAATGTGTTACTGTGAACTCATGCTATCTATTGACATAGATATGGAATATTTACACCTGTCAATCAGCTATTAACCCATTAATTGAAATAACTTTAAAAAAATAACATGTTAACAAAAAATGTACAAAATAATCAACAAAATGAACAAAAACTAAGAAAATATGAACAGAATAAGCCCTAAATCAACAAAATGAACAAAAATAGAAATAATAGAATCTAAGTTTTAAAAAGATGATGATGAAAAAAATAATAAGATGTACATGCATGCATATACTATATATACATATACATACTTCCACTTACAAGCTTATTCCACACATCCCCATCACCCCAGTACATATGGATGTACTGGGGTGATGGGGATGACTCCCCAGGCCCCAAAAGGAGGGACCTCAACCAGCCCAGAAGAGAAAGTTACTTTTTATTATTATTTCTAAGTAATTTCCTTAACTAAACTGAAATTAGCGGAATCAATTGGTTGAGAGGCTGAATGATAGCATTTGGTATTATTTTAGCTTTGTTTTAAACCTTGGTAAATACACTGTAAAAGTATGAGACAATATGTGGAGCTGTGTTGAGAAAGGACGGTTGAACTGTGATGAGATTTCAGACTGTGCAGACTAATTACTATGCCTTGTATGAATGTGTTATGAACAGTTCATTAGTGACGACTCTAAGAACCACTGCTGCTTCATGTGGACAGTTGTTGGATCAATTATTATCAATAAGATGTGTGAGAGACAAGATGAAGTTTATCCATTTTGCGCAACATCCCTGCGTTAGACTGCGGTAGACTAGTACACTACGACAGACTAACTGTACACTCCTAAGGGAACACAGATGTATGTCTCTTCCCTACACATGTTAAACATTATGCAAGTATTGAAGAATTCCCACAGCTCAGAAAATGATCCGCACTCTGACGCGTCTCTCACTCACCGCCTCTGTCGTGCGTCCCTCCGGCTGCTCCTCTCCCGCCGGTCCTCGCTCGGTTCAGGGACACGTTGCTCTGAACCTCCGGCCCCGGCGCCGGCGCCGACGCATGCGAGAACAGCAGCTCCGTAGCGTCGTTCTTGAAAGCCTGGCAACTCCTGAAGAGGATGCAAAATAAGACCAAGGAGTGGCACGAGTCGTGCGCGCTCAGGTGCATTCTAGCTGGTGTTTGGTTAGGATGAGGATGAGGGTGATGAGGAGGAGCGGAGCGCTTTTACTGACGAAACGCGGATCCGGGTGGTGGACTGATGCTGGATG
>JAPQRN010000009.1:1143598-1168879 GCA_037367275.1 Coranthus polyacanthus | reverse complement strand
TATATATATATAAATAATGGACTACTATTAAATATGTCATAGCAAATAGTCCGCTTTATTTCAGTTTTACAGTTTACATTAGCTTAGCTTCCCGACCTTACCAGATATTCAACAGTTTCAACATGTTGGACAATTATTGGACACATATTAGACTGTTTGTCAAATTACATAATTCTATTCAGTAAAACAGACTCTAAGAAACTCATGTCTAGAGTAATTTTTCGTTGTTGCCAACATTGTGTGAAGAGGCAAATGGTTTAAAAACACAGCCTCATCTAGTGGATCTTTTTAGTATAACATTCTTAAAACGAGTCAAACTGCATATCAAAGTTGAGAGTCTTTTACAAAACCTAATCTAAAAACCGCTCATTCTACCGTTTGCATCATTTCTCAGAATGTGTAGACGTTGAACATCATGTTTTGATTGAGTAGCATTAACTAAACCATAGGTAGCCTTACATATAGTCTAATAATACTCTAATACAGCTGTTACATGTAATATAGCAAACACAATCCCAAAAATGGAGACTGAAAGAATGAGAGCAGTGGTCAAGCAAGGTAGAGAGTAAATGAAGAGAGAGAGTGACGTTAGCAAGAACAAAGCCATGAATCAGAAACACAATGAGATTTTCTGATTATTTCACAGTGGTTCCAAATCACATTGGATGTGCAGCAATATTAAAACATATAGAATATTATGAAATACAGAGAATATTAAAATATAGAACAATAAAATAATTTACCAGCTGAGATTGAATGATTTGAACCATTAGTCAAACGACATCGTGTGAATGGATATGTACAAAACATATAGAACAGTAAAATCTAGAATATTAGGACAATCGACTACCAGAGGCTGATGTTTGACGTGCTGGGAAAATGAAGATGTTGCAGGTTGAGAATCCTGGACTTGGTTGTTGGATGTAGGGATGAGTATTGCAGTGATTAGATCAATGTGCAGCATTAGTTGAGTAAAAGGATGTGAGCGACCGGTACGACTAGAACCTCAAGCATTAACAGTAGCACCGTTTTTATTTATCTCTATTTTCTTTTTTATTCTAAATATGTATTGGACTTCAGGAAGAATAGCTGCAGCCTTGAAGTAGCTGCTGGGGATCCTACTAAACCAAACCAAACCAAACCAAACCAAACCAACTATATGAATAATGTGGCAGAGAAACGATATATATTTCATCAAATAGTTAGTTTGCAGCTAACTCATTCCTAATGCCTTTTGATGTTTATGCTTATGTACAAGACCCTGAATTACATCGTCATGAGGCTAATGTGTATTCAGGTTTCCAGAGGCTTTAAAGGGTTAAGGACAATAAAGACTCTATCTTATCTAAAGCCACAATAGATGCTCCTTGTACAGAAACCTACTCTCAGTTTATAGGGTTATAGCCCAAACTAACAGAGTCTCATACGACAGCCCTGCACTGTATCCTATCTAAAGCTGAACTGATTCACTTTAGGCTTAGTTTAGTGTCTAGTTTTAAAAGAATACCTTCAACCAGTACTGTTTACCAGACACTTTGGTATCGTGTGCTCTCCTGCTGTGAAGGCAGCGCAGTGAACCCGAGGTCAGCCGACCGCTGAGCCAGTTCAGCGGCTGAGACTCTGAGTGCTGCTGAAGCTGGGTCATACATACATTAATGAAGCTGCTCTTATCTCTGCCTGTGAGGAGACAAAACATAAGTCACTGAGCTCATAATGTCAACATAGGCTTAAGATAACCCAGTGTGTGGGCTGTCGCGTCAGCACTGACTAGCCTGACAAATTCTGAGACTGTTAACGTGCTGCTTCATCCAATGACTCTGGCCTATATTTGCAGATTACAGGTTTACTGTTGGGTTTTCTCAGCAGAAACAGAATGACACAAAAGAAAAAAGAAAAGAAAAAAGCAACGTATCTGGGGCCCACTTTACAGTTTTTCTCAGTCGCTTTGGTGCATTTCTGAGTTCAGAATTGACATTTTCAGAACTACTAGTTCAACCTCCACGGCACCAAGTCACTTGTGCACATCGTCAAAATACTTCATACAATAGTCCTTCTGTCCTGTAGACTGTAAAGATTCAAAATGCAAAATTCCACTTGCTTTTACATTTATTCATTTAGCTGATGGTGTATTGTACAGAAAAAAGTGTTGCCTTGTGCATTTTCAGTCAGCGTTACCAAAAGCCTTGACAGCTTTCATTAGAAAATACTGTTCTATTGACAACATGACTAAACATTTTGACCATCTTGTTCATAAACAATGCCATAAGGACTTGTCATTCTGATGCTACTGACAGTCTCATTGGTGTAAATATTTGCTTTTGACACATAAACTAAGCATTTTGTTAGTGTCACTAACACTTCTGCAGGTAATCTACTGTCGTAGTAGTAGAAGTGAAGGTTGACTGACAGAAATGTGAAACGTTTGATTGCAGAAAATGCAGTGATGATACAGTAGCTAACAAGGCGGGTCGTTTTTATTCTTTTGATTGTAGCAGCTGCGGCAGCCTCCCGGTTTCCATGCTGAAGGAGGACAGAGTGAAAGAACTTGGCACAAACTAAACAATTCTTCCTCCCACAGATCCCAGCGGTATCTGATGAGACTGCGAAGAATACCTGCAGGGCAAAGGCTGCACCACTCGAGGTAGAAACTCATCCTCACTGTCAGCACCTCCATCACTGCTACAAAGCATTCTCCTCCTCCATCAGTGTAATCATCCTGTTTATCATCATCATTATTTGCAGCACAACTCCAGTGAGGTTAGTGCTGCAGTGCTCACTTCTAATTTATTCCTGTTAGGGTTAAATATCTTTTTGCACATGTGTCATGGACCTACAGTATGAGAGCTCATTCAAATAAACAAAGCAAAAACACCCAATAAAAACCAAAAAAAAACAAAACATGCCAGGTTGTTTTTTCAACCCTAAAGACGGTATGAACACAACATATTCCATGTGTTGTCTGGTCAACTTCATCACAGTTGGAACAGTAAAGCGTTTACCACTTTGATGAAGGCTTTCAGCTTCATTTTATCTCATTCTTCCTGCAAACAAGTCTTAAGGTG
The DNA here is from genome assembly GCA_037367275.1 of Coranthus polyacanthus. NCBI lineage: Eukaryota > Metazoa > Chordata > Actinopteri > Kurtiformes > Apogonidae > Coranthus > Coranthus polyacanthus. Next base: position 1,165,817 of record JAPQRN010000009.1, on the reverse strand, counting down.
GGCAACGGTACAGGGGTCTGAACGTGATGAATGGACGTATATTTACAAATGAAATGAAGTCGACCAGACAAAACATGAAATATGTTGTGTTAATACTGTTGACAATGAAATACAAGTCAAAGGACATTTTAATATCACTGCTTCCTTTTTTTAATTTGCGTTTTTCATACCGTTCCAACTTTTTCTTATTTGAGGTTATAAATGTACACATGGGACATCAAACAGATGAGTGAGTTACTGAGAAATACAATAACATATCTAATGATATTCCACAGAGGAGGCGGAGAGGACGACAGGTCTGACGTGCAATATTCAGTCTGAAGGGAGTTTAATAACATAGAAAAGCTTCACCCAGCTGTTTGAATCTTCTGACACTGGGGACTGATCTTTACAAGAACAGAACAACAATATTATACCACTGTCACAGAAAATAAAGACTTATTGTAGTGAATGGGAAGTAGATTACAAGTTTTTAGTTTTTATTATTTCTCTTTCTTTTCTTATTGATAATGATATTGAGATGAGATGAGATGAGATGATAATGAATAATTAGGGTCCATTAGTAGTTATTCTTCCCGGGATCCACGGAAAAAACTGTGACAATCAACCATTACAACTACATCATTCACTGAACACATATATAAATATATATGTACACAATATAATATATATACACAAATAAGCAACACAATGACAACAGCACACAAACAAGTCAAGCTCCTCACAATATAATAATTAACAAATACACAATGACTTATTTATGGAGAGGATCAAAGAGTTCATATTAACATTATCATGGAATACTTCATTTAAGTATTTACCAGTTTTCATGCAGTGATGCTAATAATAATTCACATTCATTGACACATCAACACAATCCAACTGTGATCAGTATCATTGAGATGATGAGGAAACGGATGATTAGGAGGTTGATTAAATGCATTGCATTTGTATTTAGAGACAGACCGATAGCGGAGTTTTTAAAGGCTGTTTAATAAAGATGGTTTGGAGCAGGAAAAAGCTGTTGAAAATGAACTATCTCTATTATATATATACTATATTTATGACTTTATTACAAACATCTAAGACAAAGTATTAATATATAAATAAGTCTGGAATGTAATAATACATATGGACCTAAACAAACTATAAAATACAATTATTTTACCTCAAAGTCATTACTTGTAGTTGAGAAGCCTGTCTGATACCAGTGTCTGTAAAACATCTCATTGTTGCCGTTTAACTGGACAAACCCATGAATGAGTGAGACGTTGTTGCAACCGAACACTTCCAACACTTCTACTAAGGACACCTGAGAAGTATTAATGATTGATTGTTAAATAGTCGGGTAGTTGAAGAGAATCTGAAAGGTTCTACGTGGAAGATTCCTCGTCTTCTTACTGTACATGAAGTCTGTGTTGGAGTTGGTGTCGTGCTGGGAGTCGTCGTTTGTTGACGAGCTAACTCATTACTAAGAGAACAACCGACGTCCACGAGAACAGCCACAATATACTGACCTGTGCTGTATGTAAAGGACTCAGGTTGGTGGGTTCTTCATTGTCTGCTCCTCTACAGCTGCAACGTTATGCAACGCTAGCTACTTTTAGCTTAGAAATGCATTTAGCTCATGTCAAAAACGGACCACCTCCTCGCAAAGACTCCAACACGCACTTCATACTGTCCATACTGAACCTTTAACTGAGTTATTATGTACATGTGAGTGTGTTCTTTGGAGAACATATGCACATTTACTGCAAGTTTGTTAGTTCAAGAGTCTCTTTGTCCAAATTGCTTGTTTTCAGCTAAAATACCATATAACCAGTGTTTGTATTATACGCATGTTGACGGCAGGGCGTCTCTGCAGTGTCCTTTAGGAACCATTGTCCATATTTTGAAGTAGTAAAAGCCAATACCATCGTTCTCACTCAGATATAAGCTAAACCCATCATAACTGCAGATACATGTATATAAAATGAGTGTTAGTGAAGACAAAGAGGGCAGTGTTCTTCCTGCACAAACAGAGCTTCCGCAGAGTGTAGCAGATTGTGGAAAATGAGAAAGTCCTGACAGATACAGTTAATCTTCCTCTATAAAGCTAATGCTGAAGGACAGGAGGCAGCTTCTTTTTACACAGACAGCTGCTGGGTTTGAGGATAAGATCAGCACTGGAGTAAAAAGGAGAAGGGAGGTCATCACTGAATTTGAATGTTCTGTCTACTTTGCACAAGTGTGCTTCACAAGTGTTTTTAGACCATCAAAGAGCATCTGAAAAGCTTTCTATCCCACCAGTCTCTAAAGAAGTAGTACTTTCCCCTATACAGAGTGTGACCTTTAGAACAGCACTTTGGCCTGCAGGAATAAAACGTTATGGTCAATATTACCTAATTCAGGGAAATGATCTGCAAGTATCTAAGAGGCAGCCATGATAAGAGCAGGTCGAATTCTTCAAAAGTTAACATTTAGCATTGGGTACACTGGAGCATCTTTACCAAAGGAAATGAGGTAATGCTGTCAACACTGGAGGGCGCAGCTGTTCGCAAAAACAAACTGTTGCCGAAATTATCAAATTGAAGTTGACACTGTAATGTAACCTATGCTCAGTTTAGTCATTTTGAGTGTTCATTCAGGAGTGTCATTAATTCAGTTTAGCAACATATCCTGATGCCTGAAAGCCAGTCACTCCCAAAACAATATGCACAATAATTCTGTTGATAGCATTAAAAGATTCCACATAACTGTTTAGGTACTAAACCAATGTGGTTAGGGTTAGAGAAAAAGGTTGGGGGAAGGGCTAACATAACCCCAGCAGTTACGTTGGGTTTGAAACAGGACATGAACACTGGTCTCTTGTCTACAAAGTCTGTTGTTCCACCATATACGCCCCCAGCCGCTTCCCTCTAAGGTTTGTCCCTATTTGATGACGTCAGCTGGCCTACGTCACTTTTTTTTTCTTCCAGCACTTATTCATACGACCACAAGAGGTCACCAAACAACCGCAAGAGGTATGTAAACATGGATCGTTTTAAGTGCTTTCACAGTTCGACCCATACAAAGCTGCAGAAAATGGAAATACTCAAGTACAAGTACCACAAATTTGTACAACACAGTAAAAGTACTGAGTTACATTCCACCACTGCTTAAGTCTGTATCCTCACTAAAGTAACTGTCGTGTTAGATTGCACACATCAGTCCGACACCATCACTACTTAAACTGTATAAGTTCAAACTTGGCACAAATATGGCAAAGTCAGACTGCATCTTGTAAGAACAGAAGTGCACAACCGCAAAAGTACAAGCACACACACACTAAATATCCAGGCCACCCGGCCGCCCACCCAGCCGCCTACCCATCCACCTACAGACACTTACACAAGCTTTGGCACTGTTTAATGGAATCTATGATGTCCGTCCGTCCTCTGTCTCCAGTCCTGCCTTCCATCAGGATTTGTAGCCATTGTTTGCATTTTTTCATGTTTTTGCCTTTGACAAAAACATGATTCACAACTTAGAAAGAAAAGTTGAAGGTAAGGTTGTGCTCAGTATTCACTCTCATTCAGCATTCGCTAATGTCTTGGGGTTCACAGTCCACTTTCTGTGTTTAATGAATAAGTGATGCATATGGAGTATTGCAGTGCTGTACTGCAGGGCTAACACTCCTGTCTGCTGCCTGCCAAAAATGCTAAGCGTGTGGATCGCGTCCAGTTTTTCTTAAGTCTGTCTCTAAGCAATCCTCTTTTTCTCTCCTAATCTCTTTTGTGTTGTGCTCAATTGTTTGCTTCTCTGTCCCTCTTCACTTTCCTCTCTTTGTTTTCTCTGTCCATTTGTTCTTTGTTTCAGCTCTATCTTTGTGTCGTTTCTATCACTCTTAATCACATTCTACACATGCCCTCTGCCTTTTTGTTCGGTGTTTCACTCTCCTTTGCTTTTCTGCCTCTCTACATATTTCTTTTGCTCCTTTCCCGGCTGCCTTGTTTTCTGTCTTTGTCCTCCTTTCGTGTCTTTTACTCATTTTCCTTTTCTCTCACAGTTGGAGTGTGATAATTTCATCACCGTCATTCAGAAAGTAAATGACACATTCATCGTGTGTGGAACAAATGCTGGGAGCCCCAGGTGCTGGATGCTGGTAAGCGTCGCTTCAGACAAAACTGCTTGAAATGCCACCTTAAGCTTCCTCCACTGTCTGTGTTTCGCTGTCTCTCCCTGTGTCTTCTGCTGCCAGAGTCTAAACAGTCTCAAAATCAATTGTAATTAGCATTTATTCATTTGCTCATTTATTTCTCCTGTTGGTTTGATGAAGGCCGGGGCCTATTTACTGTGATGCAGGATATTTTCACTGAGTGAATTTGTCACAGATTTTTATTCACTTTGCCTTTTATTCCTTGAGCACATAGTTGGCTGGTGAAATAAGGACAACGCATTCAAGTGGTAAAGCATTATATGTGATAAGGGGAGGCGGACTAAGCTTCTGCCTACACCTTCTCAGTAAACAGGCTGTTTTCTGTTTCTTTAGTTGTACATTACACACAACTTTAATAGTGTGCTTGCAGTTTGCAGTAGAAGCTATGCATGTCTGGGTATATAATGTGGATCAACAATTATTTTCTTTCTTTCAAGCGATGGCATTCTCCCTAGATATCCCCATACAGATAAATAGTTTATTCATTTGTTAACCCTCACATACTGTTCATTTTCTACACCTTCACAGTATGTCTGAACCACAGATCTATTTAGAAGGTATGAACAGCCTCTCTGCATCCATACATAGATGATTAATCCTTCATGAACATCACAGGGTGTTAGTGGGAGTGTATTTTCTAATGTTTCACAACACAGAAAACATTAATATCACACATTATCATGTCTTATTTTACCTAAGACAGCCATGATGATTTTCAAAACCTGGAACTGTGGGGTTTATTATATCATCATTTATAACATTTACTCATCAAACACTGACTATATCTGCAGTTTTAACCCTCCTACCATGTTTCGGGGTCAGGTTGGCTCCATACAGTGTTTCGCATCTCGAGATAAATGATTGACCTCATTTTTTCTTCATAGTCAATGTCGTTTCCTAATTTAATGGGGACAGCAGGATCAGCGTGAACATGTACAGTTTCCAGATTCCCCAAAACCACCATTTTCTTTATCAACTTTATAAAAGTCCATCATTTTTAAAATGTTTTGGACATTTTGGGTCACTGTAGGAGGAAGTCATCCAACGCCCTCTGGTGGAGGGCAAAGTATTATATATTAATATTATTTTCAGCTTTAATGGAGTTAAATCTTTTGACCAACTTCAGTCCTGATAATTACTATCAGATATTCATTCATTTGCAGAATTTTAACCCTTATTATATTGTTTTATAAATAACAAAAATGTATTTTGCATATAAAGGCTGGAGGGATTATTTCTATATACCAGAGTCTGTTACAGGTAAATCATTAGCACCACCACTAATTCTGATGATCTTTGTTTTCTTTCTTTTTTTTTTGGTGCAGTGCAAAAAAACCCAAAATTAATGATGAATAATGAAGTTAGTTAAAAGACTAAACTCAGTTAAAGAAATAATATTAATATATTATATTTTATGGTAATTTAAGTAGGGGACATTTTCATCCTTTAAGCTGCTGATTGGTATTATCCATTAATTTTCTGAATTTGTGCCCCTTAAAAGCCACTGAAGTAACAGCATGTTACCCCCTGGAGCAAACATGAGAAAATGGCTCAATTTGTTGAAATATTCTAAAAACTAATTGTGAAGCCAGTGGAATGAAAGATATAATCGAATCCATGATTTCATGATGTAATTGCCGTGGGATTAAAACTTGCTGTTTTAATGGGTTTCAATGGGAACATTTTCGGACATTTTTGTCCCTAGTGTTTACACAGTTTTTTATAGACTTATTGAGCTGAGGTTGAAATTCCATAATTTGGAAAAAGAGTTAATAGGACACAAAATGTCTGCACTGAATGCTTCTTAAGTAAAGGTTGTGATATGCAGAGTTGGAGGTGTGGAATGAAGTGAATCTTAAATGTAAGGTCCACCGTCCACTCAAATCAAATCTCCGTCCGCTCTGGCAGGCGAACGACACCATGCTGACTGATGTCCAGGGCAACGGCCAGATAGCGTCAGCCTCCGACATCTCACCAGCCTATCCATCCCAGAAGTCCATCACCCTGACTGCAGGTAAGGAGACGCTCAAGGACGGGCGATTGTTTTCCTCCAAAAAGAATATACATCAAAATACATCTTATAAAATAATCATGTTTTATGGACATGTATATAGAGCACTGAATAAGATTAAGAGACCATTCCAAATGTCGAGACCTGAATCGTTTTGAAAAGCTCTGAATGTGATCCAGAGGAAGATGGATGGTCACAAGTATCAAACAAAGCTGAGCTGCTGCATTTTTAGCTCCAGGAGTGACCTAAAGCAGTCGGCTTCAATGTGAAGACTGATGGAGAGCAGAGCGAGACGCATGGAAGCTGGGACTGATAATCAGGGTTTTCCCCAAGGGGCAATAAACGAGGCTGGAAAGTGAAGCCGATGTGGAAGACAGCTGAAGATCACTAGAGGCTGCCTCCAAAAAGGCTAAATATGCTAATTATGAATACAGTTCATATTATTGTTAGTATTATTTGCATACCATTGTGAATTGTGTTCATTTCAATAATGACAAATACAATCTACCAAGAGCAGCGTACATTAGCGCAGCACCAGATTGCACATAGACACCTGATGAGGACACGGGGATTCTACGAACACCAGCCTGGAGACAGGAATATGACAAACACAAGCTCAGGTTTTATACGTTTCAGAATAAAACAGACAAAAGAGGCAGCAGGAGGAGGAGTTTTCTGCAGTAGAACTGGAGTTAGTGGATGAATAACTTGAATGTGTGTGTTATGTAAAAGTTATATCAGGATCACCGTTATGAATGAGCTAAATACAAGTCATTCCACGGAGGAAATTAAAGGAAATGATAGCGCATGACACGAAGGAGATGCATGAAGTCTGTCATGAATTCTGACTTCCATAATTCACAAAACACTCAGATATATTCATTCTATATGGTTGGTAGTTTTGTTTTTTTTTTTTTTAAATATTAGTAATACAGTGGAAACCGCTACAGAAACCTGAGAAACACTTGAAAATGTTAATGTCATTAAGCTGAAGTTTCACATATAGCTCTTTCCATTAAGTGGCCTCAGGACCAATCGATCTGTTCCGATAACGTCTTCCTCTGACATTCCAGATAAATTAACTGTTTTCTACCACCTGCTCTCAGCAGCGCCTCCTCCTGGTCAAACTATGCACAGTGCCTGGTGCAAGAAGGCTTTTTCTGGCGTTAAATAATGGTGCAACTAGTAAATCAACTGCAAACATTAGTATCATATCATATTGTGCAACTAATTTAAATACTCTACAAATTTCGCGTTCTGAAAGAATACTCCTACAAATACATATGCAGTTAGGCCAGATGCAGAAGAAACTGTCCACACTTGTCCAGCACTAACTTCATACTGCACTTCTTTAGTGAATCCCAACAGAAGCTTTAACACCAAGTTTCTGCACTTGGGTTTGCGAGGTTAGTAAATCTGGGAAGTCGATTTCTTCCCCAGGAGTCATTCTGGTCTCATTCACATTAGTTGGACCTCCAATAGTGTTCTGGTGGACCTTTTGTAAGTTATTGCCCAGATAAGATTTCAGAGCGAGTAGAAGCCTCGTCAGGTTTGATTGACATCCTGCCAAATCTTAAAACATTTATCTAGACTGACAGCTCTGCTGTAGTTGAGGTTAAAGCTAACAAGACAGTTCTGTCACGGTTCAGGAGGGACCCAAACGCAGCACACCAGAAGCCGGCATTTCAGAGCACGAGTATTTATTGAGAACAAACAGGACAAGTATGCAGAGAAGACGTGACCCTCACAGCTGGGCTCCAGGTGTAGCTTGGCGAGGGCCGAGGAGGGTGACTGACCGGGAAGAGCACCACAGACGAGGAGAAACCACTCACGAGGAGACTCCGCCGTGCCATGAGACCCACCGAGGCGGGCAGCTGGATCACAGTCATCGGGACAGGCAGACGAGTCGGGTGGCCGGAGCGAAGAGACGCTCAGGGACAGAAGAGCAGGTCCGAGATCCGGGGCAGAAGACAGGCTTCAGGGCCAGGTACCGGAGATCCATCAGGGAGAAAACACTGCAGAGTCATGAATGATCAGAGGACCATCTGGTGATGGAGCTTAAGCAGTGGCTGGTTGATTCTGGGCAGCTGAGTAACACAGGTGAAGGAGATGAGGCTGATTACAGAGAGTGTGGAGAGTGACCAGGTGAGAGTGATGAATGTTGATTAGTGAGGGAGCAGTGACACAGTTCAGTTCAGTTGAAATGATCCATCAGATGATTCTGTTAGGCTACGTTTACCCTGTGCCACAGTTTGGCTTGAGCTTCAGGTGTGAATGCAGGGTCCACAGTGAATCAGTATGTAATTATTATTAGTTATAGAGGGAACTTAGCTGTTTCATCACATTTTACTACATTTGACCGTATCGATGTACAGCACTTCAAAAAAACACTGCAGTTTCCTAAAATACAAACTTGGTGACAATTCTAAACTATCACCATTTGTCGCCTTTTATCAAAGATGTTTCTTTTCTAGGTGTCGGATATTTTCTCATTTTATTTTTGGAACAAAGCTTGTCTCACACTTTGTATTAATTTAGTTCATTTCAGTTCGGAGCAGCAACGTGACACTTTCAGGGCTGATCTGTCTCGTATTATCACTTATCATTATATTAGAGATGCCTTTACCCAAAGTATCACATAATATTTCAAGAGCAGATCCTCGACCAGACAGACGTGTAAGTAGAATTTAAACACCATCCAGGACTCTGTCTTACAGCATCATCTAATGCATTTAAGCTTTTAATAAAGAGCATCCACATGAAGAGGCTATGTGATACGACAACCCAGAGGGCACATTTTTCTGAATTAAAAAATACATTATTAAAAAAAACGGAAAATATTCTTTGACGTCCATGCAATGTTGACTACAAATCCTGCTTTAAAAGCTCAAGGCCTAATAATTCACTGTGTGACTGAGCACACACACAAAATGAAATACTTGATGAAATATATGAGCACAGGTCAGTGACTTTAGTAGTGTTTGTAATCTGTGCAGAGCATTTCTGATTACATTTGTGAATAAAAATGACATAATAAAGTGTCACACAGTGTAACGGGATCACTGAGATGGCTGTGAGGATTTGTTTTTCATTTTGTTAGACATCCACTTCTCTTTCAGTCTCCTACGTCCCTTGTTTTGGTGAACAATGACTTTACAGTTTCTGCAAAGAATCGGTGTCGGAGCCCATGAATTCCAGCATCATGTGTCTTCTGCTAAGACGTACACCTTCAGCAATAAGAGGAGATGGCAATATGTCAGATCTTTTTGGAAAAGAGTGTATGTGGAAATAAAATGAAGTAATGTCAAACTTGTTGATATTCACAAGTATACACCGTACCTCCTACTGCCAGAGACATTTGGGTCTTAGCAGAGTCACAACCATGTGGTAAAAGTCCACACTTTATTATAGAAACTTACGCAAAAGTGGGATTCCTATTTCAACTTCTTTACTCCTGAAACAGTACAGGCTCAGAAATGTACTCCAAGTATAAAAAGTAGGCATTTTGAAGGACATTTCTAGCAGCTGTTTTTGTGCAAATCTTGTCGTGTCTTTATCGGCATTTTGGTCTTCTTACATCTTTCATACATGCTCTGTTCAATGACAGATTATTGTATTTAAGTTCTGGAACAAGGGAAGCACATTCAGAACAGGCATTGTCAGTCTGTGGTATTGATCAATCTCTGTTCTCTGAGCTTGTTTTACCAATAAATGTCTCCTGAGTAAAAGCTCTCTGAAGTGTTCAGTCCGAAGAATCTTTCTCCACCTGCCCAGAAAGATACTTGTGTCGAGCAGCGTTCTAATAATGATGTTTCCTAATGTCATGAATATATACTGTCACAATAAACAATAGTCTCGTCCTAACTTACTCATAGCTGCATAATGATCTAAATCCCACACATAGAGAGGTGGCAAAAGTACAGAAAACACTGTGTGTTCACTTAAAGCAGAAGTACTGATTCCACTTCTTTAATGAAGAAAAAACAAAAAGTACAGGCTCAAAAGTAAGCCTTTGTCATTTTCAGATCTTTTTGCGTCTTGTTGTGTCTTTAATGTCATTCATTCATCGTCCATTTAGGTTCAAATCGCTGTTGGTACTGGGAAAGTGTGCAATGATACCGAAATGATTTTGAAAATAATTCCTCTCCAAAATTTAGACTTAGAAAGTTATGACTAAGAATTCGTTTTTCATTTTGTCACCAAAGTTGATCTGTATGAGAATCCAAAAGCTGCATGTGTTGTTTTCTATTTTTACCACCTAATGCTCATTCTGAGGTCAATAGACTTTTTTAGTGCCTTGCTCTTCTCCACAGGGAATTGAACCTCTAAATGACTGATTATGGATCTTCTGAAAGGACACATTAAGTAAACAGGGAAGAGTAGTCACAAGACAAAGATGAGGGACGCACAAATAATGTGTTTCTCAAACCATGTAATAATGCAGATGGATGTTTGAGACACTCAGAAATCAGTGGTTTGCGCTGCAGGGTGCTCATTCAGATTGGAATCGATTGTTGAACCAACGAGCCGGACCTTTACTTGGGTCGAGCAGCGTTCTAATAATGATGTTTCCTAATTAAGCTGTTACTGCCACTATTTCAAATGCCTCTCCTCCGCATCGCTATGGAGACGGAGCCCTAAGTGGACTTATTGGAATATGGTGATTGGTGGCCGCTCATCGGAGCAGTCATCTCAACCTGCTTGATGTCTTCTTTGCTCTGATGCTCCTTTTCTCCTTTCCACTACCTTGTTCTTTGTCCTCCTGTCTTTTGCCTCCTGGGCCGGTCCTTTCCGTCTCCCTCTCTGTGTTTAATGTTCTCTCCCTGTGTCTTCCTCTCTCCTTGTTTCACTCATTCCCCGTCTGTGTGTCTCCAATCTTTCATCCTCTCTCTCTCTGAACCTTGTACCCATCCATCACACTGACTGTCTGCCTTTTCTTTTTTTACCCAATGCTCAGCTTCTTCTTCTTCTTTTTTCCTGCCTGTCTCAGATGGGAGTCTGTATTCTGCTCTGTCGTCGGTGGGAGGTCACGCCGGCTCGATACGGCGAACGTTTGGCACCCAGAAACTCCTAAAGACGGAGAACATTTGGCTGCTGAGTGAGTAGGAGGGAAGTCACGGAGCCGTTGTACAGGTTTAGACTAATGAATATGGAGATGGTGGGTGTTACTTTCTGTAAATCATCTACTATCATTCTCATGGGAGAAGAAACATGTAGGTTATTTCATTATCACTGAATTTATGGCTTGAGTCAATTTATTTACAGGACTGCCAGATGTGTGATATATAAGTGTAATTTAAAACACATCCACTTAGATGCTATGCTTATGTCAATGCTTAAAATGTTGTGTTTTCTCCAAAAAGGTGATGCAATCATGATTTAAGAATGCACTTACTACAAGATAGATGTTGAAATGTGCTCAAAGATACAAAAGACTTGAAAGGGGCAGAATGTCTAAAAAAAGGAAAACAAGGGAAGATATGTCAGCGGGCACATTTGAACTCTCATCACGCAGATCCACAGTTTGCTGGTGCAGCCATAATACCGTCATCACTGAAGTACAAGGAGGAGATCTATTTCTTCTTCAGTGAGATCAACAAAACAGCCAGAGTGGACGAGGAGCCGTACAGAGCCCGCATCGGCCGAATCTGCATGGTAAATATGACGCTCATGTATCCCGCTGTCACGAGGGTCATGACACATTCTTCCGTAACCTTTTTCACTCTTGACTTTGGTTTAAGTTCTGCTTAACTGCATAACTCCTCCTCACATGTCCGGGTTTGAAGCAGTTCAGTTGACAGTAGTGTTGTTAAGGCCATCAAACCGAGACAAGACCAAGACTTGAGAGGTAGAGTCCATAGATATAAAGATGGATGAAGAAAGTAATCCAAAGCATGTCGATCTCCCACTGGTGACTGGCTGAAATATAGGTCATTATTCCAGATCCCTCCATCTTATTCTATGGGACTTCGGCCAAACCAACTTTGACAAACACGTCTTTTTATGTGCTGTTTTCTTTTGAATAGATTTAGTCATTTTAATACCAGGAGATGCATGCACACATGTTCCACCAAAACAACTTCTCTCCTACCACTATTTTGCAAATGCACTGTCACATCATATGTCCAAGTTTAAAGCAGGAGCAATTTCCCTTTAAAGTATTTGTGCCGAGCAAAGCGTCACCATTTTCAGATGCATAGAGATAATGTGTTTACATCATTATGTTAATTCTAGGTTGATGAAGGGGGCATTAAAGCTCTGCTGGCAGACTCATGGACCACCTTCATGAAGGCCCGGGTGATGTGTGGTGCAGGCAGCACTCAGCAGCAGTACAACAACATCAAGCAGGCGGTGGTGCTGACAGCGCAGGACAAGAGAGCCGGGGTCATGTACGGCCTGTTTTCAAACGCATGGTGAGGAAGTACTGATACTTAATACACTGATACACTGACAATACAGAACAGCAATGAACATTTCATTTCAAACAGATTTGTCTGAATTATCAGTTCAGTACTAACTCGGTAATCATTTGAGAGAAAAGCAGAAGCTCTTTTCAGTTTATTAGGAAAATAGAAAATGCCAATAATATAATGGAACACATTACACCCTATCCAATAGAAAGAGTAGAGTAACAGTAATTGACACTCATCCACCCACACAGTACAAACCACATACCAGCAGCACCTCCTGACACATCCACACACACAATACAAACACCCACACACACAAGTTCCTCATTTAATCAGATTGTGAAACTGTCTCGTCAGTAATAGTTTCTATTTCATTTCACTGTAACAGCACTTTTCTGTGGCAAGAGGAATCTGCCAAATAATTGTTCACAAAGTTTGCAAATCAAATGATTACAGATATCAGATGTATGACATCTGATAATACAAGTACAACAGCTTGTGCTGTAATCTCCTGCAGAAGGGCACTGCCAAATTGTTTGCAATTTTACAATTTTGCTTCCTTATGAAGTGACTTTATTCACAACAAAATAGAGAAGCAGTGCTACACTGGAGTGAAATGTAACCACATTATTAATTATAGAGGTTATGGTTACAACCAGCTGTTCCTGCTTTAATGGTTAGAGTAAGGGTCACATTTGAGCCATGTTTGAGCTGATGTAGTTGAGATGCTACACAGAAACTAAAACATGTTCCGTTTCAAATATCTAATACATGCATTTTGGTCTTACACTTCTCCTGTTATTAGCCTCACTCTAACCCTAAGCAAACGTTCATGAACGTTCACGTTAGGGTTCCATGAAAAGGGTGGATGTTAAGAGGTCACTTCTGAATGAAATGACTCTTGTGTCTGTGCTTGTTCAGGGGCAAAACAGTGATTTGTGCGTACTCCATTGAAGACATTGACCAGGCCTTCTCCACATCTAAACTGAAGGGCTACAGCAGTCCATTCATCGGCATGCGCCCCGGCATGGTAAGCCTTTCCTCGTCTTTTTATAACCAACGTGAAAAAAACAATGGAGAGTAAAAAGTGCAACTGCATGAGTCAGCCTTTATTTCAGATGCCAAAAGAATGCAGTGATAATAAAAGAAGCAATTTTGAAAACTCTGTCCAAGGGCACTTGTTTGTTTTCCTGGCCCAGTCTGAACTGACTGAATTACGTTTTGGGTTTTTTTTCCCAGTGTGTCCGCAAAAACTCGACAGCAGGAGGTCACAATGACATCAAAAACCTGGGGGTGATCAGATACCACCCAGAAATAGAAGATGTGATCCGTCCTGTCGGTGTGGCTCCACTGGACCTGCCAACAGATGACCAAATCACACACACTGTGGCTGACATCGTCCTGGCCGTCAATGATGAGCACTACAGCGTCTTATACCTCGGAACAGGTGGGTCGTGTTAAATAGTGTTTACCTAAAAGCCTCATATTTTTGTTTTTTCCAGACACCATGTTACCATTGTAGATTCCTGCAAACTACATATATATTTTATATTAAAGGAAGTGAACAGGAAAATGGCATGTTGTCTTCAAACCACAGAGCGCAGGAGTGGCTGATAAAGACACTCAACAATTTTTTAACGTCATGGCCACATATCGTAGTGTTCAATTTAATCTCAACAGGACAACAAGCAGGATACTAAAAAATCTACAGCATTACAACAGCGCTCTATTAAGAGCAACACAGCGGAGAATATGCTTATATTCCGGATGCAAGCAGAAAAGCTTTGACATGAGGTCTGTTCTTTTTCTTAAATCTATTCAAATGTAGCCTGGCCTTCACAAGACTGTTTCTATTTGATGCTGAAGCGCTTCTGTTGCCCATGGCGCTAGCTCCTAAAATTGCCTTGTGCCTCAGGGAGATTGCTATGGCAACCATCACAAGTCATATGCTCATGTGTGGAAGAATGTCTCAACACTATGAAGTTCACCAAAAGAGGAGTGAGTGTCATTTTTCCTGTGGATATGTGCTCGTCATTTATCAAACATGTCTGGGCTGCTTCTTAAAATAGCCCTGGGAAAACAACGCAGTGCTAAAAAAGACAGGATGATGACCTCTCGCTGTGGGCATTACAAAATGTGTCAGTAAGAGGAGGAAAGGGATGGAGAGCTATGAACAGCCATGGGTCTCTCCGGTGGCCTAAAAAGAAACTAGAACAGCTTGAATAGCATTGAGAGCGGACACTGGAGACGAGGCTGTACTGAGAACTGCCTGTTCCCACAGAGCATTTTCTCTTTTTAGGACCTGAGCAAAGGCCCTTTTGAATCTATAGAGATTATTCTTATTATTATTCTGAAAAAGAAGAAGAAAGAGCTGGGTGTGGCAAAATGGCTCAATACTGCTCCCTGGAAAATTTCAAACATTAAGCCCCAGCATGTGGTTTAGCCTACACGTGCTAAATTTGGAAGGCACATGTATCAGGTTCAGATGTACAAAAAAGCCTCTTGGACCTGGTCCATACCCTACACCATCAAAAATAACCTGAACAACTTCATATTTGGTCAGTGTCATCTAAAGACTTTTGTGAAAGTTATCAAAATGATGACTTTTCATTGACCAGTGTTGCCATTGCACTGCAGCTATTTCGATAATTCTCCAGAGACGGCTCAAAACAAAAGCCCTTGTGTTATGTTGCACCGAGACATACCACATTTGGTAGTACATGTATCAGGTCCAAAAGCACAAAAAAGCTCTTGGAACCACACGCAATACCCAACTGGAAGTCCAGCATTTTTGATTGGATGTGCAATTTTTGTTTTGTGGTGGTAGTCTTTTGTATAACATTGAAAAGCTGACCACGTCTAAAGATCTGTAAAACCCCATTCCAACCCCTGCTGTTCCAGGGCCCGATCATCACCACTTGTTCCTATAGATACTTGCCCCTCTCAAGAACAGGCACATACATGTATTGGCAAGTCTAAATATTTTAGCTCTTGTAATTTCTGAAAAGAAATGTGGCTTGTAGTCCCTTGAGGTTTTTCCATTCTGCTTTGATGGCATTCCTTTTTATTCCTGTTCAATATTACAGCACCTTCACTCAAGATACTGGTTATAAATATTCACATGCTTGTAATGAGTGAAGCTCATCAATCTGCATAATTAATTTCAAACTGCTGCGGTATCTGTATAAATGATGGAGAGCAGCTCCCTTCTTGAAATAATCCAATCTTTAGTGAGTGGAGCGTCCAGACCGACAGCTCCTCCTGATGGATAGTGGCATTAGAGAGCTAAGCCAATCAGATGGGCAGAAATGCCGAGCCCATCGTTGAACCTGTGACAGTGATATTGACGCAGATGCATTTTGGGTAGCCCTGGGACATTTGTCTTCCCTCGCGATGAAGATTCCAATAAATATCCTTTACAAAGACGAGTGGCGAGGCAGAAACCACACTGTTAATCTTGGTGCAAGACAAAGCAATGGCTGATATTAGTTTGGTCGCCTGGAGAGTAAATATCACAGGGTTCAAACAATAAATATCTGTGAAGCAGGCGAGCTGAGCTGTTTCTGTTGAAGACCAGTTAAAAGCTTTAACTCCGACACGTCTGACAATAACACTGACATTTGCACTCATGCAGATGAAACAAGCACACGTGAGGGGTTCAATGGTGGATTTCAAAAGCTGTATCTGCCTCAGCATGGTGGGTTGAAAATGAGATATTTGATCATTGTAGGACTCGCAATATAACAAAATCTGCAGAAAGAATAAGTTAATAAGTTAAAGAAAATAATTAATAACCTGAATGTCTTTATATCAAAGCTTTTTTTTAAATACTGTGGCCTGTTATATTATATATTATATACTGTGTACCAGATGTATTTATGTTCTCTCTTATGTGTGTTAAGTCCACACTTACAGTTTAGTTTTTAGTTTAGTTTAGTAGTTTAAAACTAAAGCTGTGTCGATGTTTGGTTGTACCATGGAGATGTAAGGTTCATCTTAACTACTCCTGGCAAGTCCAAACTTACAAAGGAGGATTAGGCCCATACTGAAGATTAAAAATATATGATATCTCAAGAATAAAGTTGTAAGATTTCAAAAAAAAGTTTACAGGAAGAAAGTTGTAAAAAATGGATATATGGGCACATTTATATGACATAATAAAGATAAAACTGTACACCCATCACCACCACCAATGGCTTCTTCTTTGATGATATGAACTGAAATGCATTGTCGGATCTTTTTTTTAGTGTGTTGCAAAGGGAGTGATGTACGATGGATGATATGTTGCTGCCGACACACATTTGGATCCAACTTGATCTGTACATGCCATGCTTAAAGACACCTTGACAGTGACTCATTCAAAAGGAGAGAGCATTACTCATCTAATTTCCCCTCATCTAATTTGCCCACCCACAGAGCATCCCCTCTTGTTTAGTCTGGCCACACTCATCTGGCAAAGTGATGTATTTGGAGACTAAAATAATTCACTTTAAAATGTTGACCTAGAACAAAGTGGAAAAGGGGGTCTCATGCTGTTTACAGAGTCCTAATTAGCTAAATAACTTACCGTACGCTCGGACTGAGTTTAAAACTGTCTAACTAGTCTCACTGGGATTCCTCTGTTAGATGCACAAAGACAGAACACTGCAGAATTTGACAAAGTGAATTGTTCTCTCGTTTCATCACCCTACAGCACATAACAAAACTATCTACTCCAATATCTGTCAGTTTAGAAAAGTTGCAGACTGGGATATTTACTGCAAGTGGTTGCAACACTACCGTCATACTTGCAGAAATCATTTGCACTCAAGTTTGTCTGTCCGTGATGTAACATAGAGCAGTCTCTTTTAGCAAGTCCCAGGCTGAGTATTTTTTTGAGTATTATGAGCATTTTACTGGTTTCATTTGAGATTCTTTGGTCTGAAAGGCCAAATCCACAAAGAATGGATTGCGCCCACTAATTGTACAGGGAACTGCACAATATTCCGCAATCTGTTCCATTTTAAGGACTCATCCACAAAAGATTTTGCACTAATGATATGCTGGCACAAACACGCCTGTAAACGTTTTGCTCCTTAGTGCAATTTGCCTTGTTTTGCTTTAGAGTTTCTTGTGTTTCAGGTGTTTCTCCACATTTCAGCCACAGATTGGTCCATTATGAAAACTGCAAAAACTGCAAGAACCCTCAAATTGTGTGTCTTAAATGAGCTGAGACACACACAAACAGCTCTCCACAATCACAAACTAACTTTCATGCTTTCATAGTATTTTGCATCTATAACACAGCCTGCTGAAATGTCCATCAAAACAGGCGTTTAATAATGTAATTCAAGCAGGTCTGAAACATGTTTGATTAATGTCTGACTCTTAAAATAATGTTATGTGTCACTGAATAAATCTGGTATTTATTAGTTTGGTGTCACAGCTGAATGTGTGTCACGGCGTCTCTGAACTCCAAAAGAGGCCGTGCACATTTGCGTACAAGGCACAGCATCGGTGACTTCATTAACAGCGGGTCAGTCAGAATCTGACGGCCATTAATGTTGTGTGTTCTACTGCTGTTACACTCTGAGACACCAGGTTAATAAAGTGAAGTGTTTGTAAAGCAGTCTCATCTCCATCAACGATATGTCTAAAGATTTTGTACTTGATATCATTAAACATTAATTCAGTATCATTCAAGCCTCACAAACTCGAATATAAGGAGAAAGAGAGAGACACAGAGAGACACAGTGAGTGCGAGGTGAGTTTTTGTGCTGTTAACACCAGCTCCAGTCAAACCGTGTGTGGCAATTTGTGCTGGTCTTATTGAATTAGACGGGTTTTGCAACGAGGATTTGCATATAACAGGCACAACATCAGCTATCTGTTTGGCGACACAGTTTGCAGTGAATTCCTTTGCAGGTACTTTGTGTATTCCATGCTATATTTTTGTCTCATTTGCACCGGTTTTACACAATCCTTCTGTGGCTCTGGCCCTATGTCTAGGTGAATCCAGAGTCCAAAAACAGTTCAGTTCAGGAAACACTCTGTTTCCTGAATACTGAAATACTGAAAGAATCATTTAAAGAAAATAATTCTTGAGGAATTAACATGAATGTGCTCATATCAAAACTTTAAAGGTCTAATGTGTAAGATGTAGTGGCATTTAGGAGGATCTAATTCCAAAAATGCAATATAATATTCATAATCATGTTTTCATTACTTTATAGTCAGGCAAAAATAAAAAAACCATTGACATCTTCAAAGGGTAGCAGGTGATATTGTAAAGGTGCATTAATATCACCTAATATGTTTGATCGTGGACCAGAATTAATATCCACTTAATTAAAAACCCCAGAATGAACAATGCAAAAACACTGACTCTAACAAGAGACTTTCTGCATTTTTTTGCAGCCACCATTGGGGAGGGTGAGGAGGTATTCAGTCACTATATATCAAATGCAAAGCCTCCTCCTTTCTCTTTCTCCTCCTTCGTACTCTGTGTGACGGGCGACAGGCAGAGAGGTGTCTGCTTTGCCCAGAGTTTTGTCTCTCAGACAGACCTGCAGTCCCTCTAAGAGTAGTGAAGTGAGAAAAGCAACTTCGTTTTTATATTGTTCCGCCCACACACGCTGTGTGATGCTGTTATTGGCTGGAGGTACAAACACACTGCCAAAGGCCTGAGAAACGTCCTGAACACAGCGAAAAAGAGGAAAATAGAAAATGCAGGCAGAGGGCAGGTCTCTGCAGGTAAATACACCACCACACACTGACGCAGGGTCACAAGTGATGGTTTAGAGAGATTATTACACACACACACTTATATACTTTAGGAAAGTGTTACATACTTTCACAGATAAAACAGAAAACCTTGCAAATCTCCGCAAATCACAGAGATGCCAATTCACATCAGACTAATATTGTCACCTGACCTTTGTGTTTGGTGAAATATGGTATTTTATATATGGTATTTTCCTCTTTAACCTTTATGTAACCAGGAAGTCCCTTGAAAATAGAATCTATTTTTGAGGGAGACCTGGCCACAGCAACCCATACAAAATGTACAAAATCAATCATAACAAAGTTGTATAGCATGTAATAGAGATAAAAACAGGGTAAAAACAACAGACAAAAAACAAAGATAAGAAGGACAGGAGGAAAGCTAGAAGAGGCAGCTTAAGAATAGCAATTACAGTTCAGTTACACAGCTTTTTAACAGATTTTTAAATTCACTCAAGGAGAGAAAATCATTTAGTTGTAGTATATTCTGAAGGTTACTCCAAGACCAGGGAGCAAAATAAGAGAACACTGTTCTACCAAGAGTAGTACTAATGTCTGTAGGGCTGTAGACATGAATTCATAGGTCACATCAGAAGTGAGTTACCATTATGCATAAGATGGATAAGCATCTCCTACATGTACATCATGCACATTCAGCCAGCAGTAGGAGTGGAGTAGACCACTACACTAACGCCAAAATCATGCATTTGTTAGCTGCAGTCTTTACAATGACCAAACAGCTGCCGGGGTTCTACTGTACAGAGTAATTGTGAGAAAAGCCATTAGCAAAGGATCTGTGGAAGTTGTGGAGCCAGAGGACTCACAGGACCATTTAGTCTCTGAGGCTGGGCAGTGTTAGAAATAGAATAAAGGAGCATGTAGTGGTGAAAGATTATATTTCCTTCGGTAACTTTCTGACAGATTGACCACTAGAAGAAGCAAAGCTGGTCAGACCATTTCAATCATGGAGGTACTTCAGCTGAAAGCCCCCCTCAGGGATGGAAAAAATGTCAGGCTCATACACTTGTTTCAAGTTGACTTTATTTTTGCACAGTGTGACACTGTCACAAATGGTAGTAGCTTAAAGGTTAGTGACGTGGGGTGGTGTCGCCTGGGAAAAGTGTGACTGGCAGAGGAAATTACTTTCACCAGAGTTAATCTGTAGAAGGTGCAGCTTGGAGAGAAATTACTGTCGACTAAACCTGGAAGGTGGGCATTCTAAAACTGATCATGGGTTAGGTTTGGGGTTTAGAAGGTTAGGTTAGTTTAGGTTAGCAGGAATTTACTGACACACTTATGGTCGTCTTTCTTCAGGAAATTTGGCTTGAAATAGTAAAAATGCTTTCATGATATCAAAGTGTTTCATTAAGCACCACCACCAAAATCTGAGTGAAAATAAACATCCAAAACCATTAGAAAACCTGGTTCAAAAACAGCTCATTTTGTCGATATCATCACCAGGACAGACACGTTAGCAAAATGTGAAAGTTAGATATAATATGATGTAATAATATGCTAATAATTAAGTTATGACATATAGCTTAAATGTATCTATTGTTGGTAACTGACATTTATCAGTCTCCTTTTAAAGGACATTATAGAAATTAGTGAAATAAAACATTATCTTCTGATTGTTTCATTGCTGTTATATTCTAAATCACTGTGGATGTGAACCCAGAGACAGAGCAAACAAGCCTGATGGGACAGAGGAGATAGATCGATAAATAGATCATAGTTAACGAGCAGCTAGTAACTAACCATAGGTTTGTTATGTTATGTTTATTATTAAGTGCATAAGATAAGATTGCACAGTTAAAGGGCTATTGTGGATATAGGTCTTCAGTGTGCAGATGCATCACTGTAAAAGGGTGAGGGGTTCTGCAAAACATAACTTGTGCACTCAGCAAGCCTTTCCTGGATAAATAAAGCTAAAATACAAAAAACAGATGCTGCATGACTTCAGCTTTGTCACCTCCCCCCCTCACATTCTCTTGATATCTTTGTGCTGATGCACTGTTTTGGTAAAAGAGCTGAAAATAGCAGTGGACAAGTTTAAAGGATCATATGAGAATAAGATGGATGAAATGGAGGATGATATCATGACTACTGAAGTTTAAGAAAAAAGGGAGAACAGTTTGAGGACAAGTGACAGCAAGAAGCTCTATGCCTAATTACAAATGAGAAAGTGTCTCACTGGGAAAGTATTCGGAACGGAAGATATGGGATGAAAAGCTTTCACTGTAATCACATCTTCACAACGAGGAAGGAGGGAAAAAGGCAAAACAAGATAGAACATTTGTCTACAGGAACCATGTCAAGTCATTATTTTTAAAAAGCAAGAGAATAATGACTACAGTTTGGGAATAAGAGATATGATGAGGGTAAGTCATTTTGTTTGAGCCCACACACTGTGCAGATATTCATGTCACATTCTGCATACAGTATCTGATGCAAGACGGAAATGTGCTAAAGACCGTTTGTTACAGTTAAAATTAGTGCTGTCATAATTCATGTTTTAATTTGATTAATTTGAAAATTCTTAACCAATTTAAAAAAAAACTAAAAAACTAAAGAATACAGCATCATAGTGTGATTGTTCAGCCTTGTGGACATGATCTAAGACGGAGAAGGTCTCTGAAGGAAAACAACTTAATTTCTCTGTTTCACTCCTTTGTTTTTGTTCTGCTGCTCATTTGACCTCAACTTCTCCAACTTCCATGTCCTTCTTCTATAGCAATATAGTGACCAGCATGTCCGTCCATCTGCCCACGTGTCCACATGTCCACGTAGGTCCATCTGTCCACGTGTCCACGTACGTCCATCTGTCCACGTACGTCCATCTGTCCACATGTCCACGTA
>JAPQRN010000009.1:1119582-1132442 GCA_037367275.1 Coranthus polyacanthus | reverse complement strand
TTTGGTAATTACCAGTGCTGTTAATGTAGGGCAGCGGTGGCATAAACCTTACACTGGGTGGTGTCTCATACATTTGTAGGTGATGTAATCATTAAACCTGCCGCCTTGTCGCTCTGGATAACAGATGTTTAAGTCAGTGTAAAATTGTGTCTCATGTTTTGAGGAAGTGGTTCATGTGTTCATCACAGTCAGATCAGACGCAGAAGTAAGACAACAGCAGATGCAAGGAAACCATAATGTTTTCAGTGGTGTGTGCATGCGAGTCATGAGGAGGAGTGGCTTCTCAACACCACATTAATCTGCCCCTTTGGCTTTCTGTCCAATGGGAGCGAAGAGTTGTATTAAAATAGATAATATGACAGGCCAAGCTGGGCCGGAGGATAGTAGCCGCCAGACAGACCTATATAACAGATTGAGACATGCAGAGGTAATCCAAAAGGGTTTAAATCTCTGCTCATACACGTGATTATCAGTTTTTTTTTTTCTGGGTTATTCTGGGCAACTGCATGAAACCGACAAAATGATTTGTTGTCCATTGAATCCGCTTTAAGCAGTAAAAGTCTCCGAACTGTTAACCAAAGTGAGTAATTCATTGTTTAATGTCTGTCTTATCGCTCTCAAGTGCGAGGTTTTGCTTTTAATGGAGAGTCAGCAGTGAAGGGTATAGAACAGGAGAGACGGGGAACGCTCGTAAATGTCTGAAGAGATTCATTTGTGTTTCAGCAGTGGTGTGTGTCGGTCTGAGAAAAAAAACACAAACAAACAGTCAGCAACTGTATTGTTCCTCTGCACATAATCCCATCTCCTTCACTTAGGAAGAGAGAATGTACATTTGAGTGGCTAACTGCCAGCTGGAGCTTTGTCGTTATGGAAAGGGCAAGGCTACTTTCTGTCTTGAGCTGAAAGACACTGCAGTCCTCACCGTGGACTGAGATTAAGTGCTTTGGTTATGCAAGAAACGATGTGCTTCTCTTGCCAATTTCCCAACAATAGTCATTTCAGACGAAGATCCACAAAGAGATGAGGTTTTGTAATGATTTTCCCCCCACTTGAAAATGTTCAAAAATAACTGACATCAAATCAAGGCAACGCATACAGACAAGGTAGGTTTAAAGATAGGCATTTAATAATGTGAAATGAAAAATGAACTTATGAACAAGCCTGCAAAAGAAGAAAAAAACAAACTCGTCAGTGCTGTGAATCATTTACATATTTCCTTGTCATACTGGAGCATTATATTTGTGCGTAATGCATCTACAGAGTTCTACACAACAAGAGCCATGTTTGAGTGACACTAATCCCCAGAACCAGGTAAAAGAACAGAAGAAACCCAGTGTATAGATATTAATCTAATATTTACATGGTGACAATGATCAGGTGAGCATTCACTCCGTCTGTGGTGAAAATGTTGCTGAGGCACATATTTTCAGTGTGTTGTGTTCTGTTTATTGGTGGGAGAAAAAAAAGAGTGAATATAAAAAGGATCAATCGTAGCTTCAGAAGAAACACGGAGTCAGCTACAGTAATTACATGACAACGTAATATGTTACTTGCATTATAGAAGCACTGACCCAATTTAGAGCTGATGAAATGTTTTAAGTAAGAAATGAGAAAGGATACATTCCTATGTACATATGGTATGCGGTCTGTCCCTTTACACCTCTATATGACTATTTAAAGTATAACCACTAATGGAAAGAACATCACCAATGCGGCATGCTGGACATATACATATACATACATATACATATATATATATATATATATGTATGTATATGTATGTATATGTATATGTCCAAGCAGAGTCAGCTTCAAATGAGAATCATAAACTATTTATTCCAAGTATCAAAAGCTTCATAGTGGCATACGTTAAACCCGGTGAAATCTCACAACCAGTGCTGAATCGACAGTCTCTGAGGTGATCCTCTGAGAGTAGGCAGAAATAGTAACCCGAGGGTCAAAAGGACAAATGTTGACTTGGCTTGTGTTGGCAAGTGAAGACAAAAAACTTCAGCACACTTGTACAAAGTGAAGTATTTCAACAAGCACCTGATAAAAATACAGAAACTTCCAATAAATGTTACAAACTTAAACTGCCTTCATGTGTTAATCCCTAAATATGTGAACATTTTAACTATTGCAGAATTACATGCTACGCTACATTAAAAAATGACACTTGTGCAAGGCAAGTGGTCATATACTAACTGAAGTACAACTCAGAGATGGAAAAATGCTATCGTAGCTCTGCCTACACTCTGCTAACATATTTCTACAGACATTTTCACACACTGTCCTCTGACGTCGCGCTCAGGACGTGAAGCTCAAAGACAGTTATCGACAGGATAATGTCATAAACACAGGGAATCTGACAAACTGTCATCATGTCACTGCACCTGAAAAAACTATGGAGAGAGAGAATCTGGAGAATATTTCAAGGTAAAACAATATATTTCATAACCCATTAACTACAATGGTCACATTATCATCAGCATTCAGCAACTTAAGTTGATATTTAAGAATTAATTCATCTGTTTTTGTATCACGTAACACTATCAGACGGTAATGTTAGATAGGAACTGGTTGAATTCTAACTTTCTTGTCTGGGTTAACAAATATATTGTTGTACCTTGAAATATGGTCTGATTTTCACTTCTCTTCAGTTTCTGATTCCCTGAATTTAAACAACTTGAACACAGCAGTATGACAATATACTTTTGATAACAGCATTTGAGCTTCCCACCCTGAGCGTCAGATGAATCTGGCCGCTGTGTGAATATGTTCTATTCCGGGATCATGAACTATTCATTGGTTAGATAACACAGCCAACTGGGTTCTGAGACGTTCAGCTCTAAAACAAGAAGACAAGCAGTGTTCTGAGTTGCCCTGCGAGGTGGCCTTCGAATAGAGGTGCATGTCCTTTATTGTCACTCTAGGGCCTCTGTAGGAGAACAACCACTCAATATAATGACTTATTGGCCTTAGATAAGTTTCATCGTGAACCTGCCACCGTCACCTCCGTCCCCTCCTCCTCCGCCCATGGAGGACCGAGGAACAAAGTCAATAGTTGCGGTGTGCTTGATCTGCCCTTTGCTCTGACTCCAGAAAAACATGAAGACAAAACATATGGCCACTGAGCTGAGGAAAGACAGGAAGCCCATTGTGGTGGCAATAATCAGTGTCTTTGCATCAAATGGGTATGGCTTGGCCATTTGAGCTGAGGAGTTGGCAGCTTGGGGGTTTGAAGGCTCTGCCCAGCCCTCCTCTGTGAAGAAGGGAATGGTCCGATTACGGGGGACCCCCTTCACATAGAGACCAACAGTTAGGCTGTCATTGCCAGCGGCATTACCTGCCAAACACTGATAAGTACCACTGTCCTGCACTTGAGCAAACCGCACTTCCAAAGTACCATTGGGCAAAACTCTAATCCGTCCAGTTGGAGAAACCACATTCTTGTGGGATGAAATCCAGGTGATAGATGGGAAAGGATCTCCGTCGGCTTTACAGGAGAACAGGACTGTTGTGCCCTCTTCTACTCTAGCTTCCTGAGGCCTGCGGTCCAGGATACGGGCCGGGCGGCAGGTGAATAGTCTTGGGAGTTCCTTTTCAGAAAAGTCTCTGAATTCACGCTGCCTCACGGCATCTGGAGATGCACAAGTGGGCTGATATCCATCAAAATTCAAGCGCAGTCTGCGGCGAACTACCCAGAGAAGTCTACAGTCACATGCCAGGGGATTCCCGTCCAACCTCAACACCTGAAGGTTCCCCACTGAGTGGAAAACGCTCTCCTCCAAAGTGGTGAGCTGATTGGATGTCACGTTGAGCACGCGGAAGTAGGCCAGTCCTCTGAAGGCCCCTGGCTCTATTCGTTGCAGGTTCCCCCCTGCCAGGTGTAATTCCTGAAGTCTCAGCAAGTCCCCAAGTAGACTACCTTGGATCACTGTGATGGGGTTGTAGGATAGGTCCAGGAAGCGCAGATAAACCAAATGACGAAGTGCTGAGTAAGGGACTGCACTTAAGTTGCAGTTGCTGATGACTAGAGAGGTCAAATTGAGTCCAATCAGGCTGTTGCTGGCCAAACTATCCAGCACTGGCCAGTTTGAGATGAGGAGGCTGCGCAGCCGATGAAGCCTGCGAAAAGCATTGTTGGGCAGTGTAGAAATTGTGAGGCGTAGCATACGAAGACGTGTCAGGCTCTGAAGCTGAGACAGTGCCTCGGTGGGAATGGAGGTCAGATTGCTGCGATCCAAGTTAAGCTCCTGCAGATTCTGCAGACCAAAGAAAGCTCGCTGAGAGATAAACACTAAGTCATTTTCCCCAGCTTCCAGTATTTGCAGGTTTACCATTTCTTTGAAAGTATAGTCCAGGAACACCAGAATCTCATTCTGGCTTAGATCTAGAAAACGCAGACTGGACAGACCAGAAAACACTCCAACTGGAATGATCTTGAGTCGGTTATTTTTAAGTCGAAGTGTCCTGAGATTCTGTAGGCCCTGGAAAGCCTCTACTTCAATCATGGAGATTATATTATCACTGAGGTCTAACTCTTGAAGTTGCTGCATCCCAGAGAACTGGCGACGGCCCACAGTCTTAAGCTTATTGTAGGATAAATCCAGACACTTGGCATCGCTGGAAAAGCCTTCTGGCACTGAGTTCAAATGTTTGCCAGAGCAGATCACTTCTTTAGCTTCCGGCCGACACACACATCTCGAAGGACAGCCTCCTGCAGATACACCCAGTCCAAACTGGAGCAGGAGGCTCCAAGCTCCCCATCGCACAACGGACTCCACAAACATCTTACCTCCTGACTGAGAGAAGAGACAAACACACATTTTAACATTCTGGAAAATTAAATGCCAGCAGATACAGAACATCAGTGCAATTTGAGAGTTTTTTTTATATAATCCTATTCTCATTTTATTTATAGAGAGCAAAAACTTACACTTTCAGTCTCCGAGTGCAGATTTTCATAACCAGCAGCAGTCAAGATGGAATCAGACTTGCCTTAAGTCCTGTGTAGAAATGTGGATTTGTCAGTATCATGCCCTCTGGAAATACCTAGACATAAAAAACAGACAGAGAATAAGTGTATTTTAACAGTCAAATAGAATAGGATAGCCATGACTAGGTTTAACCAGTGACCATTTGAGCCATGTTTAACCCTTTGTAGTTTAGGTTGTGTTTTATCCACATGCTAAACAGAGAAACTAGAAGATGTTCCATTTTAAATCAAGTCTAATACATTCATTTTTCCCTTCTGTTATAAACCTAAGTGCGAGTTTGCTTAGGGTTAGGGTTATGGTCAGACCTATGTGAGCATGAAAAGGGTGGATGTTAAAAGGTACAAAACCTTTTGTCTGCTGCATCAGCATCAGCATTTCAACTTTCAGGTGTTCCTGGAAACCAGTGCAAAGCAGGATGATTCAAGACACCACAGCTTTCTACGTCAAGCTCATTCATTTTAAAGAAGCTGGTCTCATTGTGAAGAGTGACCTGAGTACCGATGTGAATCTTAAATGAAGGGAAGACAAACATTTTCCAGTGTTTGTGCTTCAAGACAGTTTATTGCAGCTCAACTCCAAAATACACATAGGCTCAATATCCCAGCAGGCATTTCAACAATTATTCACAGGTCAGGCAGTGTCATATATCAACGTTGAATCAGTCCTGAATTATTTATTGATTTTGCAAAATGAATCAGCATTGATATATCGACATTGTTTCAACGTCTCACTTTCAGCATTGGTTAATTAAGGCCATTATGCTAATGTTAAACAAATGTAAATGGACTGCATTTCTACAGCTTATACCTTATCGACCGTTCTCACAGCAGACATTTTAATTTGTAAAAGCAGGCAAAGCACAGTTGTCTCTGATAACAGTAACAGCGGCTCTGTTCCATTTAGTCGGACTGAAACTGATCCACCTGAATGGGATGCAGCCATTTCTAATGATACAAATGACACCTGTGTGTTTTCTGTCTCAACAAGTCAATTAGCACCTGAAGCACTTCAGCGAGTCTCAAACACACACTTTCACACACACCAGCATAGCAGCCACTGGACCGGAGACCGGACTCAAACCGCCAACCTTTGTGACTGAACGTCTCTACGTCCTGAGCAACATGAACTATAAGACACAGCAAGTTGCACGCATTCAAAAACTGAACTGAAAACAGGGAATTCAGTACAATTCATTAGTGAACTGTACTGTCATTGACGCTCCTGCAACATGTTCCCCTGACAAACCAATGAAGTATACCGAACCCAAAGCAAACGATGTCGCGATATCATATATATACGTTTATACACATACACGTTTAGATTGTGGTCTTTTTACCAAAATAGAATAAAATGCTGTTGAAGAATCTGTGTTGTGCTGAAGGTGGGTCGAGTCTCAGCTGGAATTCAAAGTTGATCTTTGCCAAATATTGTTGATGACGATGGAAACAAGACAACTGTGACACTTGAGTTCCTCATAACAAACACAGGCTATTCTCTGCATCTGTCCCTGCATATGATGGTGAATATGATAAAAAGTGCACATTTTGCACAGTGCAGTGTAAACAGGGTCCAGTGTGAAGCAGATGTCCCAACTGATAAGACATGTAGGCCACATGTCACATCAGACGACAAAATCCCTACTTAACTGATTATCAGAGAATACATCTCACTTTGAACATTTCATCCTCCCAAAGACTGAGAAAGTGCCATAACACCAGTGGAAGTGTCCACATATGATCTGCTGTCCTAAAAAGCGTCGTGGTTATTGGTCCAGCCTTGTGCTAGATGTCTCTCAAAGTGCAGATGAGGCCTCTGTGGGATGAAAGCTTTGCCCCCTGGGCCAAACATCTGGATTGAGGAACGCCAACTGGAGTCACAAACAGTAACAGCGCCAGGCTCAGACGCTTTTTCTGAGATTTTTGATAAACAAATTGCCAGTACTGCGCTGATATAAAACAAGCAACTGCTGAATAAGATGTAGACAAATTAGACAAGAAATAGGGCAAGAGCTGTTTAAACATTACAGAGTTATGTTAGAAATCATTTGATAAACCATATGCATAGAAATTCTTGTATTAAACACACAAACACATATATGTTTAATATAATAGACTGGGCATAATGTTATCATGAAACAAATCTTCAGTAATTATCACAATACATGTCAAATCATTATTTCTTTGTAGTTTAAAGCTGTTTTCGGTCCTGAGTGAAAGTTAAAGAAAGCAGATGGGTGGTTTTAACCTCTTCTTCTTGGTCAGAATAAACACTTGACGAGCAGCGATGAAAGTATAGTGAGTCAAAATAATGACATTACACTGCCAGTGTCTGGCCTTGCCAGTTGAAGAAACACTGCTGGGAAGGTATGAGATAAATAATGGATTTGCTTTCTAACTAACCACTACCTGCTACAGTGTTTGGAACAAAAAATGACTGACCTCGAAAAAACATTCAAATTTTTAACACCGCCCCTAAAATTCCTGTGCATAAAACATAAAGTGCACTCACACAAAGTAAAGCAATGTTTCAGAACAAGCAGAAATATAATCTCAAAATGCAGCCAAGAAAATGAAAAATGCAAATTGTCAGATATATGACATACCAGAGTGAGTGCAACCTGCAGCAGCTGCAGCTTCCTGCCCCTCGTCTGAGCTGTTGACAGTCCCAGAGCTGCACAATCTTTGTCTCTGTCCCTGCTCTTCATGCAAACAGCTCTTATACTGACTGGGAGCGCTGACTCACAATCCAACACTTGTGCTCTTAGACTCCCAGGACTCCCTTCAGACCGATGTGTCATAGTGCAAATACAACACACCGATACTGGCCTTATACTAATACTGGTGTTACGTTGCGTTACGTTAGGTTTATGTAGGGAGGTGGGGCTTAGTCAGGGTACAGGAAGCAGGGTCATACTGACGTATCAAGAGAAGGTGGTGGCTCTGACTCGATTTAAGCCGCCAGGATCACCTGTGCCAGGGGGAGGGTTTTCCTGGGTTTTGGTACCACGCGGGAGGCAGACGCTGAGGTGATAAACTCTTGGAGACAAAAGAGACTGAGAACATAGAGGCCGTGTCACTTATACCCACGCACTGTAACTATCTATTCTTTTGAACTTAATGATGTGAACAACACCAGCGGGCTGAATGACCGAGCGGTTCCCTGGGGAAGGCCTGGAGCGTTTGCCTGGTCTAGGTGAGCTGGACGTAACGACAATGACCTGGCTGGTGGTGAGTTAACCACACCTCTCTCCAGTACATAGGAAAGGTTGCAATCGCCCAGGTAAGCTGAGGTCACATTTTTCACGTCTAATGCAACACGTAGGTTGAGGCACTAGGTTGCGTGCTGGCTAGCCATTAAGTCAGGAACTAATACGAGCCTGAGTTGGCATAGCAACGTAACACCGGACATCAGCCAGGTGTATAGGGAGGATTTATCAACCAACACCTACATCAGAACTCTATGTAGAACATGTGAATAAATATTTCCTTTAAATTCCAGATAGTCTGTTCATTCTCTGTAAACTCAGAGAGCAGAGTTTTACACCTTAAATAGATGCTGATTACATTTCAGAATTCCTTTTATAACATTTATCATCTTGTTTTGTTGCACTTTCAGAGGCTTTCTCCATCTCGTCTTTGATAAAAACCCCAACATGTAGACATATTCTGTGTCATAGTTCTTAGAACTGGAAGAGAAAGTATCCCCTTTTTGTTTGCATCCGACCTCCAAAACTGGTGACTACTAACACAATTTGAAGTTTTTTTAGCTCCTCTTTCATGGTAAGTACTTTTCCACCTCTTAAGTGATCTAAATGTATAGTGACTGGTCCAGACACAAGTGTCCATTGAGTGCAGCAATGGAAACCACAACAACAGCCTTAGAAACACAATTAGCCTTAAAATGGAACAAAACACGGAAAAATGGACCAACAGTGACGTCCCGGCTTTACTGAGCCTATATGTGAATGAAGATCTACAATGGACTTTGACACATTAAAATCCCATTGCCTTTCCTTTCAGCTTAGGCATCCACCACAGCACAAAGCAACACAGAGAAAAGATGAAAACGATGAAGAAGCTGAAACAAGATTCAAAAAATAAAAGATCATAACAACCAGACTGGATCGGATCGAAAAACAAGCAAGTGCTACGGCATACTGGTCCCTGTCAATGTGTTACTGCAGCATTAATGTCTGCTTTACATGTTTAAGGTTGAGATCATTTAAATTATTTTGCATTAGGTTAGGTCAGGGGTTCCCAAACTTTTTCAGTTCGAGACGACTGATGATGAACTTCCCTAACGCTGACATTTGTACCGACTCTCCACTGTCAAAACAATGTTGAATAGACTGACTTAATGCTTAATTCACAATAGAGACAAACCCCCAAGTCGGGGACAGAAGATAATGTCAGCAGGTTGCTAACACTACCAAATAACGTTAGCTAGCGACACAGTGACCAAACACATGGCTGACTTAAACTTACAGTATGTACATTTACTTATGTTTAAAATGTGGGACGCGGAAACAAGTGATAAAAATTCTGTACAGTCACATGGGACAAAAGTCGCACAACAAGTCGCACATCTGAGCTGAACAGATCAGTGTAGCAACAAAGAAAACAAATTCAAGTCATAGAATTGTTATGTAATTTTACCCACAATGCAAATGGGTCCTGACCCCAAGTTTGGTGAAGGCAGGGTTAGGTACTTTAATCTGCAGCAATGCAACATATTCTGAGATACCGCTATGCCAACTGTCAACAGGAGTTATGTCACTTCATGGTTCCTCCATAAACAGAGAAAAGCCCTTGAAGGTGTGTCGTTCTCAGAGGCCACTCCGCAGAGTTGAGTCAGCCTCAGGAAGCCGCAGAACTCTGACGTCTGATCCAAAAGCACCTAATGTGCTGTAAACTAAGTCAAATATCTGCTTTCCTCAGTTTCCTCAGTCCCATCTGTGGTTCATACATGGGAGGAGCTCACATTTTAGATGAGCTGAGCTCCTCTGAGCTCATGAGAGACAGAGACTGGCAGGTGTGTGATATCTCCGGCTGGGAAGGGGGTGGGGGGTTGAGGGAGCTGTCAGTTGCCAAGCCCCTTTTAACCAATCAGGACTGATCCTGTTCTGCAGCTCAACACACATCATAAAGCTATAGGGCCCCCAGAGGTCATGACCTGTGAGTCACGACCAGGACTGACCCCATGCGTCAATTTAGAAAGTGAAGGGATAAATACATTTGTAATTTTAACATGTATTTCACACCCTGATTGGAACGCAGTCACATGAGTGTCATGTTACTGTGGTAATTACTCTAACTATTCTCTATTACAGTATAAGCACTTGTTGTTTCTATTACTGATGGGGTTTCAAATTAAACCAGACAAGAGTCACTTGAAGATCTATTATTGCTAAGACGGTCCAGTCATTAAACACAGAACACCTGGACATTTGATTTATGGTTTATTTAATAGGGACAGATACAATAGGACAGATATAAGTATCATAGTGTTTGTAGTGAAGGCTAATATGTGATATTTGCCCCTAAAAGAGACTAAAGAGCTCCAGACAGCAGCTTTACTAGCTGTTGTCGGGTAGAATATTTCTTCAGGCTGGATTTGTTTCATTATAGCTGTATAGCTGGACGGAGCCAATATAAAGCTGCCATTTGGTGATGCTGCAAAAACCTTTTGCATAACTCAAAAAGATCCAAGAAGGGGCCAGCTCTTACTTAATAACCCTGTATAATGCCAAAGAAAAATGACAAACAACACCAGCTCTGTCTACTCAATTGGATGCAACGTTTCTTCATTCTTTTGGCAGCATCCAGCAGCCTTTTGGTAAACTCCCACCAGCACTGAGTTCTTTGAACTAATGAAAGTTCCCTGACAGTTTGTTCTGTTTGAGTTCCTTGTTCTGTCATCAGACAAAACTCATCATGTTCCTTCAGCTGTTGCCACCCAGTGTTCACAATATTACTTTCTACACCGTCCGTTATCAAAGCCTGGGTTGTGACCCACACGTTTACACCAGGGGATCTTATTTGAGTTGCAATAAATGTGCACAGTTTCATCTAGTCTTTGATTTCAGATGTGTATTTGCAGGATTCCTCTGAGCCACATGTGACCATGAGGTGCTTACAGAGATTTGATGTGGAATGAACCTGATGTGGTGATGATAAACTGACTGTTGACTCTTCAGATTGATAGACTTGATCACCATAGCATAAATAAGCATTTTAAAAAAAGAAAGGTCCACTGTCCTGGCATTATAATCTGTGGGCTTTGATTGACAGTTAGCTCGGCCGCTGAGTCGGACTTTTAGAACTTCAGTTTATTGAATAAAACCTTGAAAAGTTACACTAAGAGGACGGTCAGATTATTCTGCGTTTACCAGTTAACCGCTTTTCCAGCTCGACACGCCTTGACTCATCGCGACTCGGCTCGGTTTGGCCGCCAGCCTGTTGCTTTTCCACTGCATGCATAGTAGGATTGTTTTAGGTAAGATTATAGTTAACACTTAAAATGTGTGGTTGATTTATCAAGCTAGAGCTTACTCGAAAATTCAGTCGAATTCTGCCATTGGAATGAATGGGACAAGATCTAAAACAGGTCTCCTAAAGGGGCAGGACAGTAAGAAACCATGACACAAAAACAGGAAATTATTTCATTTCAACATTCATCCAGTATCTGAACATATCTGAATATGTGTGTTATTCAGCCTGGTCAGTGTTTTCAGTAAGTTAACGTTAGCATGGTGAGTTTCACGCTTCGCTCTGATGACGGGTATAATACTAAACTTAAGGAGGCGGAGGTGGTGTCCACTTCTTCTACTGTCTGTAGGTCTGTCTTGAGTTGGGTCGCGATGTTTTTGTCTTTTTTTTTCAAACTGAGTCTTCAGAAAAAAAGTCAACAGCTTACATTTACTCATTACATGACTGTACAAAGACAGTTACCCTTATCCATCAGATGATTCAATAAGTACAATGAAACTGAAATAAAAGGCTTTAACTTAATGCATTAAGTTTTTTGCTCAGGAGTTTTTCATCCATATTTAAAATAGGTCTATGTATATATATTCAATAACAGAACTTAATTTTTAAGGAGCTTTTTTGGTGTTCATCACATTCACACACAGTACTGCTAAAATGAGGATTTCTGCAGAGGAACAGGGATCAGTGGAGTGTTCCATTACCTTGCTCTAACGCAGCCTGAAGCAAAAACGGAGGCAATAATTCTTAATTAACTTGGATTCTTCTTTCCACCTGCATAATGGCTTCATTAGTTTTGAGGAGAACCCTGTCTGGCTCTTTCAAATTTCACCTTATCTGACATTCCTTGACACTCCAGTTACTCAGGGACATGCAGCGAAACGTGAAAAACCGTGACCGACAACTTACAATTACTGAGACGAGACATGGGCCAAACACTTCCTTTGCATCAGGTGCATTAAACAGGAGCCTGCCTTCAGACCGGGACCGGAGGGTGACAGTGTGGGTTTCCTTCTGACTCTGGACGCCCGGAGTACGAATCCCCCGCGCTGAGCCGCCCATCGGACAGAGAATGCACACTCTGATCCCGGCTGCATTTTCTGACACTTGTCAAAGAGCTATTTTTAGCACATCACAGTGAGAAAGACAAGAGTCTGGCTCAAATCCCCAATTAAAGCGGCTGGAACAGAACAACAGTACAGGGATCACAGAGCCTGAGCTCGTGTCTTTGCACTTTGTGTGTTTTTCTGTGTGGGTATAAAAGTGTGTGTGGTTTATGTGCACTGTTCACAGCGCTGGTGGAGTGTGTGTGTGTGTGTGTGTGTGTGTGTGTGTGTGTGTGTGTGTGTGTGTGTGTGTGTGTGTGTGTGTGTGT
>JAPQRN010000009.1:1093719-1104704 GCA_037367275.1 Coranthus polyacanthus | reverse complement strand
AATCCTGACATTGTCATCTCTGAATATGTCCGTGTCATCAGGGAAGAAAAAAATCCATTGATGTAAAAGCCTGGTCCTCCAGTACATTCAGGTCGTCAGCTGACCTCATTTGATGGACACATAACGTTGTTGAACCTAGACCTGAACCAACTGAAGTAACTGTATGTTGTTGTGTTGTATGTTGACACATACAGTTGTATTTGAAAACCATCATGTCAACTTCAGGCCAACTTCAGTCCAATACAAGCAGATGATTTGATACTTGCTTTGAAAGTGTGTTTGAAGCTGTGACGTGCTTTGAGATGTTTGTCGTTCTTTGTCAGGAGTGTATGATGACCCGAGCTGCAGCCAGAGAGTGAACCACGGTGTTCTGGCAGTGGGCTACGGCACGCTGAACGGACAGGACTACTGGCTGGTGAAGAACAGGTGAGATGTGCTTCATCTGCTCCAAACACGCACACTGTGTTCCTGCTTTCAGACACCGTGGCTTCACTGGAGAACAGAGGGGAAGTCGAACAACCAGAGAGTTTGACACTTTGCAGAAGGAAGTGCTGCGGTGACTCATGTCACATGTAAACAGCGTTTTATGTAACACAGATTAATAGGGCTGTCACCATGTTTAACTTCCAAGTGAATTTTTGTGTCAAATTTGAAGTAAGTCCTTCAAGGCTCTCCTGAGATGTTTTTAAACACAATGGAGACTGACCAACAGGCCAACGAACTTTTAAAATGCACAAAAGCATTGAGTCCAAGTCTCTGAACGACCAGTGACACCATAGGTTGAAACGATCTGTTCCAGGACTTTGACCTGAGAAACTGAGCTGCATTTCCACTTTTCTAAAAATCACAGTATGTTGAGATGTTGTACACAGATGTCTTTCGATCATTGTCTTCTATATATATAAAATCTATTTGCAGATCAGGACCAATAGGTGCGAGTCAGGGTTAGTGACACCATGTCTGGAGATGGGATGTTGTTGTGGAGGATTCAGCTGCCTCGTCTGAGGTTCACGCTGTGCGAGTGCCATTTTTGTAATATATTGACCCACTGTTGTGTGATTTTTATTATTTTTTGTCCAAACTGAATGCTCAGCTGTTCTCATGACTGATTCTTGGGATGTGTGGATGAGATTTCTGTTGATATTCTCATCACTTTACAATGTTCTGATAAACAAATATCCACACAACCTCATCCTTCCTCCATGTTCTTCTGTGTTTTCTTGTTCACTGTATTTAGTTGGGGGCAGGGGTTCGGAGACCACGGTTACATCCGGATGGTACGAAACAAGAGCGACCAGTGTGGCATCGCTCTGTACGCCTGCTACCCCTTAATCTGACCACAGAGGGACCTGAAGTCAACCAACGACAACGCAGCTTGTCTTTAATCTTCTTATTTTACAGTTTTATCTCATGTTGATTGTACCATTTTCTTCAGGTGTTTTTTAATTGCTTCTTTTTACTACAGAGGCCAAACACAGGCTGCTCTTAAAATACTAAGACTTAACTCCTTCTTAAATTCAAAGGACAAATAAGTACAAGAATCAAAGATTTCTCTAAACATGTGATAACTCTTATCACATTGTCTTCTAGTGTGTTTCCAAGTATGTACATATGTGTTTGTACTTTGAATAAAGAGTCACGTGTCCTCTACACAGTCCCAGTGTCTCCATTTACTGATCAAACCAGTATCAGCCTTTCACCGTTGATGTGATGGAGGCCGGTACCAACTTTTACTCGCCCGCTTTCAGGTTTGTCAGTCTGTTAAATGTGCCATAAAAACTGCCTTAAAGGATTCCACTGACTCTTAGGAAATTGGTGCATTGGTCAATTTAGCTTTTACATGTTACGACACAAGGAACAGCAAAATCAATATGTGTGTCTGATGAATATGTGTGTCCGGTGCACATGCTGACCTGACAGCGTAACGCACATTAAGTGCCTTTAGGCGAGTAACATCATCTTGAAGAACAAAGGCAGCAGCTCTGACCAATAATAAATGTACTCTTTACTTGATGAAAGGACTGACAGAAAAAAAAGAAGAAAAAAAAACATTTTCCCACACGTCATCCTTTAAGAAAATGGCATTAATATGAGTTTTAAAGGCTTCTTTATTATGGACACTTGTCTTATTATAAACTGTGCTGTGTCAACAAGCATCACTTAACCCTTACATGCTGTTAATTTTGCGTTGTGTAGTGTTTACCCTAAATTGTGAAGCACACATCTATTCATAGTATCTGTTCTATGTAGACGTAGGGAGGGTGTACTTTTAGGTTTGTTTTGTTCATACATTAATGCAGACGTGCTCCTTATAGTCATAGAACTGTCATACATGAGCAATACGCATTTGAAATACAGATGTGAAGTGATTTTTTTCATTTTGAATGCATCATACGTTAAAAATTCTTTTAGAAAAATACTTTGTCACCACAACAGAACCACAACTTGAGAAATAAATACCGAAATCTGAAAGATGTGTTTCGATGTGGAGATACACCGGGACTAACTTAAAGCACAAACGGCAACTTTGTTTTACAGTTTTCACTGAAGACAACGAAAAAGAAGCTCCTGCACACTGTCTCGCTTCTGTTAGATTTCAGTGTTAAATAAATCTACGAGAAGCGAGACAGAGCTTCTTACTCGTTGTCTTCAGACTTAACCTCCAATGCACCTGTCATACCTCGGCGCGCGGAGATTTTCAACTGTTTTACAGTTTTCAGCAAGATATCATTTGGCAAATATGCAACTGTGGATCTTCTTTTTTTCAGAAGTTAAAGACATCTTGTGCCTTAGAACAACTCCTGAAGTTTTCATGCATCTCTCATGAATAGTTCAAAAATAACGACTTCTTGAACTTTTCTAAAGGCTCGGCTCATGGGTATCGTAGTATCAATGAATAATTTTACATGAGTTCTCACAGCGTTATTCTGAACGATATGTCAGGTCATTTACAACAGTTTACAGTCGATAAGAGACAGTAATTTGTGAACCTCACAAATATGGAAATATTTTCTTCTAATACCCATTTTTACTCTCATTTAGACTGATTTGTACTTCTTAAAGATGCTTTAATTCTAAAACCAGAAGATAAAAACCTAGCTGATGATTAAACACCCTCATGCTGTGACTTGAGACATTCCTCTTTGAAGACAGTTCGTTCAATGACAGAAGACATTTCCGTGGACTACAGATGGTGTAGGTGTACGGCGGTTCTGGGTATACAGTACCGAATAACTACTGAACATTCTGTTCTGTAGGTAAACTGGCCTGTATATAATCAGCAAATGAAATGATTTAAAATAACTCTTTAGTTGCAGCTCCAACAAAAGCTAAGCATTAAAGTATAAAAGTACAAAACGGACCTTTTGAAAAGCCTTGCTGTCGGAGTCGGCCTTTAAGCTTCCCCTCACTCCCCGAGCTCACAAAAAACCAGTCAACGCGATGCAGTGTTGGGTTACAAATGAGTCATTTTTATTTTTTTAGTGCAACATCACAACAAACAATTTTCACATGAGGTATTCAAAGGGATTTTCTTTAGTTGTTGATACAAAATGTCCCACCATGATTGACGTTTAAAGTGTTGTGTATCTTTTTTCTTTTAAAGCCTTTGGTTGGTTAGCCACATTCATTAGTAAGTCTAACACATGGACGAGAATGGCACGATAAAGCATGGTGGGTCGAGTCCAAGCTGAGGAAAGTCAGACTCAGTCAAATATAATATTTCCCTCAGCTCTTCCCCGTTTAAAGCTTTTTGTATGGATTTCATTAATTCCTACTTACAACAGTGGGATCAAACAGGATTTCAACTACACTAAACATTTTTGGAAAAACATGGGTGGGAAGGGTGGCTTACAAATGTGGAAAAATAGCTTCTGTCTCCTCTGACCTTTTTGTTTTTGGGATGAGCGCTTGATTTTTTTTGGGCTTTTCTTTAACAGCAAGTCACATGATTCTCAGAAAAACAAGGAATAGGCAACGTTGATTACAGCAAGAACCTCCTTGCTTGGATTGTCACCTCCTTCTTTTTTGGTCTTGAGAATGATTTTATTTCTATATACAGAACATGAATCGATGGGACACTCTGGCATACTGAACTTAAGCTTTGGCTGGACGGGGGCCGGTTTCGGCTCCTGTAACCGATTGATTCCAGCACATTTGGTTTGGAGTAAAAGGCATGAAGAAGAGACGGATGGACAGACAAGATAGATAGATAGATAGATCGATAGATAGATAGATAGACAGACACCCTGACAGGATGGATTCTTTGGTTAAGGAATATCTTTGCCACACAACATCTCACACAGTTGAGGTAGATGGGTAAAGTCTTCATGTACACACAGGGGAGAGGACAGGGACAGACGGGGGGACAACAGAGTCAAAAGACTTCCATCTGAAGAC
Organism: Coranthus polyacanthus; assembly: GCA_037367275.1. Taxonomy (NCBI): domain Eukaryota; kingdom Metazoa; phylum Chordata; class Actinopteri; order Kurtiformes; family Apogonidae; genus Coranthus; species Coranthus polyacanthus. Next base: position 1,100,306 of record JAPQRN010000009.1, on the reverse strand, counting down.
ACTGCCTCGTGTCAGTTTCTCAGTTCCAGCTCAACATAATACTGTTTTATGCAACATAAATAATAAGCACATGGAAACCCACCGGTGCTATTTGAATCCTCTGATTGCTACGGTAGCTCTGATAGGGAACTGCCAAAACTACCCACGGTGCACAATGATTCAGCAGTTACCCATCAATCTTTGGTTGTTGTTGGTTTTTTTTTTTGTTTGTTTTGTTTATTTTTTGTTTTTTTTATTGGTTTAAACTTTATTTAAAAAAACTCATTTTTTTTGTCTTTTTTAGATTAAATCGTAAGTATTAGTTTTAAAGGTTCCGTGTGTGACATTTAGTGACACCTAGCTGTGAAGTTGCAGATTGCAGCTAACTGAATACGTGGTTATGCACTAATGAAAACATAACTCTGACTGCTGCATTCTAGAGATAGACCGATGAATTGGACATTTTACACATCAGTATCAACAGAGCTTGGCTAACATTAGGCTTCTGAACTGATTTAATGACTGAAGAAAAATTTAAATAAAATCAGTTAGAATCAGCTATTTTTTTACAGTTACTTTGATATTCAGCTCCAGATTTGTTGACTGATTGCTTTGACTCTGATGTTCAGTGATGCAGAATTATGTCTTTAGTTATTGATTACTTTGACTTAGATGTTTAGTTCAGAAGTTATCTGGTTTCTGATAAAGTCAAAGACTTCATTTCCTATTGTGTCATTTTTTTTCCCCGGGGGTGATGCTGGTCGATTAAGATCAGATTTTTTCTGCTCCATCGTTATTATGTCGGCCTTAAAATATCCACTATCAGTCAACATCTGCTATATTTAATTTCTGCAATTAGATCAGTCCTAAATCTCCTTAAATGTGACACACTGGACCTTTAAGTTCAGCTATGTTATTATATTCCCCTCAGAATTGCTCTGCATCAGCCTCAGCCTTGGTTCATGCTCAGGTTTCTGGAAAAGCCACTAGGGGGTGCCGCAGGCTAAAACGCTACCGCGGCTCACCTGCAGCAGCCAACGGGTTCACTCCTCTCGTCTTCTGTCTGCCCTCTGTACACAAACGGAAGCGCTTCCCTGCTTGACACTGAGCAGAAGGTGGCTCACTACAAAAAGCTCTGTCTCCATTTTAGTCTCCCGGTCAGAGAGACAAAGAGAAACCTGAAAGGTGTCACCTCAGCTTTGATACGATGACAGTTGTGAGCAGGGGTCGGGCAGAGGAGCCTCCGAGCTCTTTTATTTTTAATTTTTTTCCCCCCTGTACAGAGTCTGACGCACACCCCCACCACCGCCCCCCCCTTCGCTCTCAGCATGCTTACAATTGTTGCTCATTAAAGTTTAATTCAGCTCCATGCCTCACTACTCCAACACCTCCTGTTCCTCAAATAACCGCCCCCCACCCCCCCTTCCCTCCTACACACACACCAACTACCACTATCCTCATTCTGGATGATTCAGCCTCCTCTCTGATCTCCCCCCGCCCCCTTTGAATGCCCCCTAAAGCCCACAGGTCTGGCCAAGAGCGGACCCTAGACCAGATACCCAGAGAGGAGACGGGATGAAAAAAGCCTCCCCTTTGAAGTCTGAGAAAAAGTCGATGGCCTCTTTCATGACCGCCCGTCTTTCAAGTGCACACTGTGAAGGGGGCCCTGGCAATCCGCCCCTCTTCCAACGTTAAAGACAGAGAAAGAGAAAAAAGAACAGAGAGAGAAAGAGAGATACAAGGTTGAAAACGGCCAAGCTAGCCTCTCTTTGGCAGCATTTGGAGGGGGCAGAGAACCAGATCTTGGGTGCCCTTCCTGATATAGGCATCCCCAAGTACAACGTGGTAAAAATCATATCAAGTTTGAAAAGAAGCTGTAGGTGGACTAGTCTAGGAACCGATAGGAAACTTTGGACGAGGAACAAGAAACAGATCCAGGAAGAACCAGAAAATGAGCAAGAACGGCTAAAAAGGTCAATCCAGAGAACCAGGTCTTGGGTGATTTCCCTGATTTAAAAATCCCTAAGCAAAACATGGCAGAAATCATGTCGCTTGTGCCTATGCAAGTCTGAAAAGAAGTTGAATGGTGACCAGTGTAGGAACTGCTATTAAAGAAGTCACAGAACGAAGACAAGGAAGAAGAAGAAGCCCCCAGAGGACCGGTAAGAAGCCCAGTGCAGAGGCAAATCTGGCAACCCCAAAAGACAAACAAATCAGTCCAAGGAACACAAACCAAAGACCTGTTAAAGCTGTAAAATGCACCTTAAAACCCCAGCTGATCAGGAGTGAACCCGAAAAAACCACCCTGTTGGAACTGAGACAACTGGCAGAAGGGTTTGGCATGTGGAGGAGGACAGTGATACCACACTGAGTTCGGACATAGACAAGAGTGTCTGGACTGCACTGGGGAGGAGGGAGGGAGAGGGGCAGGTGGGGAAATGGAAAAGGGTCACAACCATGCATTTCCCCCAGGCGGACACACACAGTACACGTTTGTATGCGACCCTGAAGGACTCGTGGGCCTTCAGACGGTGCTTTAAGTGGGTCCCCAGACACTCGGCACACACTGCCAGATGGCACTGGTCTGAACACAACTTTACAAGCAACCTGTGAACCTATGGGATGCCACATCATCATTGTCATTATTATTATTGTTATTATTAATACTATTATTCATTATTAATATTATCACAACATTCAAACAAGCTTTGGCCTTGGCATTAAGAGCTGACCGCAGAGACATTTGCAAGAGTAAAGAAATCCCCGTTATTCTACAAAAAAAAACAACAAACAAAAGCCAGGCCTTTAAGATAGAGAGAGATACTGTACGTAACATCACTGAGTGGATCGGGCTGGATCGGGATGGGACTGGGGTACAGGGTGTAGGGATTCAGGCCGTACATTCAGGGAGGCAATGTTAATCTTTGGTATTACGATGGGATTCTACAGCTAAAAGTGCCCATCAGAAAAAGTCTTCAGTTTTCACACAGACATACAGAGCATTGTTAAATAAATACTTACAGTATATAGATAGCATAAATAAATAACCAAATAAATAGAGAGGAAAGAAAAAGGAAAAACAATAAATACACAAATGCAGTAATAAATAAGTCGATCAGATCATCAGTTGCATTTGAAACGTTCTTGCTTCGGTTTAACTACTGGCTATAAGGAGGCATGTTAAAGCTGGTCCTTTGTGTACCAAAAAAATGACCTTGTACGTCAGCAGGGCTGAAACAACTGCCCCGCGCTTCCAATGTGTTTCTATAAATAGAGCGATGTGCTTGAAATCTGTACAAAAAGAGCTGAAAGAATCACATTCCTCCATTTTCTAGACATCTGTAAAAAAAGATTTTGTAATGGAGCAGAGGTGTTTACAGCTGAGTTGTTTGGAAATGCAAGTGGAAAAAAATACTACAACGTCACTATACATTGTGTCAGATGTACCTCTTCCCTCCAGAGCCTTTGTGTTCAAAGTGTGTCGTTTGACTTTTTTTTTCTTTTTTGGCTTGTTTTTGAGTCAAAAAAATGGCTGTAGAGCTTTGGCTTGGGAGCTCATTCAGTGTCTTCAAAACTTGACGGTTGCACCAACAAGTCTTTTGTTTTCGTTCCTCCTCGTGTTTACTGATTCTGTCCTGGCGTATGGCGAGACGCGCTGCGGCCGTTCCCCCTTGAAAACTCTGATTCATTCAAGTAAGGAACACCGTCACGAAAGAAAGAAAGGAAGAAATGGCTGGTCGAGCCTCTTGTTGATGGGAAGTGATTGACAGCACGGGACGCTGCAGAAGCCTCGTGATATTCCAGGCTTTGAACTTCTAACACCGCCAAACAGTCCAGGGAACCATCATCAGGAAAACACATGCTAAGAAAAGGGAATCAGGTTCTTCAGAAAAAAAAATGGAATGATAAAAAAAAAAAAAAAAAGAAGCCTTGTTTCCCCTTGACTTTGATTCTTGAGAAAAAACAGGACCATACGAACATTGGGAAGGATTAACGTCTTTGGATGATGGTGAACACTTCTGATTAAGAAGTTACACAATGGAGCTCTCCAGGTGTGAGCCAACGGCACCTCTTGATTCTTCACGTTTGGAGAGATGACTATAGATTTGAAGGTACACCAAAATATGCTTCCTCCTGATTTGTGATACCTTCATTATCTCTAATCTACAAAATAATGCAATGAGATGTAAGGGCGTGACTCCTCTTGAAGTCAAATCATCTTTGCACCCTTGACTATACAAGCAGGATCTCACATCCTGCGATCATATCACTCTGGGTATCGCCCCCTTCCATTTCAAGGGAGCGATCGACTTTGGTTTGGAAAAATGCTTCACTTCATAAAATCATCTATAATAGCTGGCTCCGTCACTCCTTCAAATAACGAGGAGGACATTTATTACGGCTGATCTCTGCTTAGACCAGTCTTATGTGCCCCCTGACTCCCTCAAAACGCCCTCCCCACCGGACCTTCTCGGCAAGTTCGTCATCACGCCGTGCTGCAGGACACTGCGGAGGAGGAAACGCTGGAGCCTGAGGAGCCCGTGGAGGAAGGGCGGCCCTCGTCCGCCCACTTGTTGAGGTTGCGTCGGCGGGCGTTCATGAAGAAGTTGCTGACGGTGGAGAGCTCCAGGCCCAGCTGCTGGGAGATGGTGACCTGCAGCTCCTTGGTGGGGCGGTGGTTCTCCCTGAAGATGGCCATGAGCGTACGCCGCTGCAGGTCTGTGAACACCAGCCGGGTGCGCTTCGGGCCCTGGTTACGCTCCAGCTTGCTCTGCTCCTGCTCCTTCCGCTTGCAGGCTGGAAAACGCATAGATAAAAGACAAATTAAAAAAAGGAAAGGGAGAAACATGTTAGCTAACAGACTGGCTGGCTAACTAGGACAAATGGATTAAGCTCGGGGAAAGTGGATTTGTTGAAAGAAAACAGATTAGCTAAGCAACTTTGATTAGTTAAAAGAGATGAATCAGCAACTTGTTTCATTGTGCAGTAAAGGAATCAAGATGTTCAGCCTTTCACATCTTATTGCCAGTGAGCTGCTGTAGGCTGCTGGGATAAAACAGATAACTACATCCAGGCCAGAGCTCTCCACTGATCCTCGTGGCTTTCATTATTATTCTGCTTTTCAAACAAACACTTTGTGCATGGTTTGTCCTGCAGACTGAAAGGCACAATGTACACCTTCCCAAAAGGTCATCACACGTGAACATATCTACAGATGTATATAGTGTGTTATGCTCCAGAAATCAACCACATATCTTTTACACTGTAACATGTGGCATCTTTACAACTCTACTGCAGATTATTTGTCAAAAGAGGTGCCGGTTAAATAGAAATGTCATTTCCCCAGAAGAACACGCTTTGTTTAGTCCAACAGAAGTACCTGAAAACTCCTCATACCTGAGAGTATTTGTACTCATTTACTTATCTACAGTCAGAGTCTATGCCACAATAACCCTGCAGTATGAAAAGAAAAATGCACTTAATGAATGCAAAAGAAAAAATGCAAATTAGAACAACAGCAATAAAATCAATGAAGCCTTATTCCTGTTTGTGTCGCGTTGTTTGTGCTCGTAAGGCCTCACAGGGTAAAAACATCATCACTCTCTGAATTATCTCTGTGTCAGAGTTGGCCGTATTTAAACTTTTTAAGCAATAACAGAGGTGATGAAGTCTTCTGGTCATTTGTCGGTTTAACATGAGTTTTAGTTTTCAAAAGGCACACAATAAAATCCCAGGTCTGGGTTAAACACCACTGCGCTGTAGCTGCTGCAGCCGTCCAATTATATAATCAATATCTCCTCATGAGAAAGTCTGGATTTTAAAAAATAAAAAATTACCCTGCGAAAAAGAAAAAACAGAAACAACAAGGAGGAAGGAAAACTAGCCGTGTAGTGTGTGGGTTGAGCTCAGATCCATTTTGAGAATCAGACGAGCATTTTGAATTCAGGCTGCAGTTCCTCTGCATATCCACCGCTCAACCTTTCCCCTCCAACACGCTGTAATTCTGTATTTACAGGAAACACAACACCAACCTCTGCCTTTGTGTACCGAGCCAAACCTCCACCCTCGCTGCCTGCCTCCCTCTTTTCTCCGTCCATCTCCCTCCACATCCTCTCCTCCCTCTTTCCCCTTAGTGGACACTTCAACATCATTAGTTTCTCATAAAAGTCATTTACATGTGGCGGCAGTGACTGAGTAATAATCACTTTAGGGGGAACTAATTTATTTTCTATTAAAGGCGGGTTACGTCAGGGGTGAGTGAAACAAGCAGAGTCGGCATTGCCCAGGGTGTTTAGAAGCCTTAAGTGGACTAAAACATATTTGGGAGAGTCGTGCAATTACCTAAATGCACACTTTTAAGAGGTTTCAATCAGCACTGTGTGGTTGAGCGACTGTTTTGCTGATGGTATCAAATGCATTTCTAAGTGTAAGCACTGGTGTATGTGCACACAACAAGGTACACACACACACACACACACAAAGACCAAACACACACACAGACACACACACAAAGACCAAACACACACACAGACACACACACACACACACAGACACACACACACACACACAGACACACACACACACACACACACACACACACACACACA
>JAPQRN010000009.1:1029978-1052238 GCA_037367275.1 Coranthus polyacanthus | reverse complement strand
GTTTTAGGGGGCAGCCCGCAGCGCCCCCTATGGACCCAATTTCCCTCTGCAGCTCTCTCTTCGTGGTCCAAATGAAAAGACTAAAAACTAGTCAGATGAGCTGCTGCTGAAATGTCACGGGGGAGTAGAGCAGTCGAGCCTCATCTGACAGAATCTCAAGAGCGATCCGTAACCGACGCTGTCAGTCACGTTACCTCTCTGAAAACACCTGCGATTAGATCGTGTGTTATGGAGTAGATCTTCCACATCCTGCGAACAGAGTGAAGAGGAGGAGCACAAATCTAGTTTCCTGTCAGACCACTGAATTACAATATGCTGAAAGGTAAGTATGGATTTTTTGCCCAGTGACGCAAAAAAGTATTTTGCATTGAGGTTTTAATATTACTTCTACTACTATGTATGATCAAGAAATGAAAGAAAGAAATGCAAATCCCTCATTCTGTTGGTGGTGCTCAGCTCCTTTAATGTTAAAAATGTTGATTTACAAGTTTTTAAAATGATTTTGGGATTATTCTAGAGTTATATTTTTCTTTTTTTTAGTCAGTTCTCGGCTTGTTTGCGTAGTCCTGGTTGTTTGTTACCTTCATCTCGTGACGATGTCGCAGTTGGGTCTGACTTTCTGTCCACAACTATAACTCAAAAATAAAACATTTTGAAGTGAAGATTTTACACAAGGTACGGCTGACCCATGTCTTGGTCCTCCTAGAAGATGGTCTGAATCTGGATACGGATCTGGATTCTGGATCGAATTTTTTCAGGAAGGATTTTTCACCATTGGGAGAAATGAAGGCAGTAATTGTTCCGAATAAAATCACACACATGCTGCATGACAGTATCTATCGACGTGATCCTCTTCTTGCTGATCCAGAAGACGATCCAGAACTGATATTTCAATTTCATCTTTTGATCATATTTGATGGGCATTCCTGACCTCAGTTTTGATCATAGTAACTTCAGATTTCTTCAGACAAAATGAATCCAAATCCTGGGAGCATGTTTTAAAGGTCAACAAACTGACTTATATTTCGTTTCTCTGAGTGTATTCATAACAGTGGAATTATGCCGCCTGGTGGATATGATCTAAGGGGTGACAGTCTGCAGTCTTTGATTGCATATTTTCTTTTGTAAGAAGTGTCAACACTGGCCACAAGGATGAGCCATGGCTGCAGAGGCTTGACACTGACACGGGCCAAAGAAAAGAACCTTTTAACCATAAAAGTGCAATAGTCGCCTCTGGAAATCAGAGGCAGCTGTACATGTGTTTGTGAGTGCCGGGTGTCTCATTCATTGTCCCCATTACATGTCCCATGGAGTGCAAAACAGAAGAGGTAGGACCAGATGAAACTGGATGGTTAGTGAGAGGGGAGGGGTGCTTAAACGCATACTCAGCATCACACTGAGACATGCATCCGCCAGAAATACTATTCTGTTCTGTGCACTAAACTAATGCTCTGCTGCTTCCACTGAGCCCAGTACAGTCGGATGACTTGGCATGGGCTCACCCAGCGCAGAGGGAGGTAAGCCTCTGCTGGGCTGGAGCCTGGCTGCCTACTGAGAGAGGGGGTTTCTGGGTTCGCTTGCCTGGAGTAATGTCGATAAATCAATAGGACACACGTCACTGCAGGCCCAGAGAAGCCACATGAAACTGTCATTGATCGGCATAAGGTGGAGTGTTCGAGGGGGAGGGATGGATGGAGGTGTAGGGATGGGAGGGGGGGGTGAGGCTGTGGGGGGAGGGAGCATCCAAATGCAAGAAACCCAGGGGTCATATCCCCCCCCACCACTACTCCCTCTTCCTCCTGCTCCTCTTTCTTCATCTTCTTCCCCTCTCTATGAAGGCCAGTTGCATGGATGAGGGTCAGAGGTCAGCGCAGCGGCCAGTGGCCCCTGAACAGCACTGCAGAGCCACGTGTCCATCAATAGTTCTCTGTCACAGCTCACAAAACACAGAGCGCCCAGAGTGCTGCAGCAAAAGCGCTGTTTAGTCCGACGAGGTGGGGCTCAGCGTGGTTTGTTAATGATCCAGTTTCACTGTCACATTACCAACCCAATCACCGAGAGAAAATAATGCGTTTCTGCAAACCACAGATGCGTATAATATCAATATCTGCGAACCAACAGAACATTTCATGTAAATCTATAGTTCTATACATGATACACATTGACTGATACACAGGACTTTTTGTCCTTTCCTCAATGGACAGTTGGTTGGGGTTGGAAGTGGATTCACAAAATTCAAAGCCTTCTATTCCCCTAAAACCTTATTAAAGGAGTAATAATTTAAATTGATTGACCAAATAAAAGAAATGAGACCAGAATTTATCAGCATCTAGTGGCCGTCAGGGGTATTACACTTTAACATACTTCCACATTGGCTTCACTCTGGAGACAAGGTCCTTGCCTCTCGGTTGATACATAAACTGGGACTTCTCCGTCATTCCCACTCACGACCCGTCATTACCACATGGTCACACATCTGCAGCTGAGCACAATATTATATCTACAACTTATATCATGAATTAACAGCAGCAGCAAATCATATTATACGGTCTTCTGCAGGTGAAGAAGGATGAACACTTTTAATAACCCAGCAACACTCTCTGTAGGAAACTGTTCTCAACTGATGGGTTGTGACTCAAAAGTATGTGTTAAAAAACAATCTATTCTAAATAGAAAATCTGTAGTTGGGCTTTTATTTTGACAGAAGACATTTGAGACTAAGTTAACGTTGTCTGTAGCACAACTGCAACGTTCACTCATTTTATTATTAAGTAATAGTGTCAAGTCTGAATGCAGGGATGACAATATTTGAATATTTTTTTTTTAAAATTGCTCACAATTACCTACTAACCTAAAAACCTAAAAAAATATTTTTTTTTCTGGGTTGTAGATTATAACCAGTTTAAATTTAAGCTAATTCAATTTGTTTTACCAGCGCATGCCATTAACAGAGAAGCCTTAGAGGAATGTCTTCATGTTGAATGAGTTGTTCTTGTAGTACGGCTCTCCCTGAAACCTCCATAACGCTGTAGCAGCGTTGGCAACCGCAGCAGCCTGATACACGGAGATACCCACTGTAGCGAGAAGCCACAGCCGATTGCCTCCACACTCTCGCTCTCCCTCTCTATCCTGCGTTTTCAGCAGTAGCTTCGATTAGCGATCAATACGGCACATGATCAACACCGGCCCCAAGATCATGATATCCATCCCCTTCATTTAGGGCTGACCAAGCCGAGCCGCCAAAGCTCTGGAGCCAAAACGCCTCCGGTTCAAAGGGGGGTTAGAAGTTCAATGCCCACCACGGCCAGACAGACGGAGAGTCAGTGAACATCTGGGTGTCAGGTTCTGACAGTCTGTCTACCTCAGCCTGCTGGGTTTTGATCTGAAGGAAGCGCCACTCCTTCCCTCCTGCCTTTCCTCTCTCACTTCTTTCCTTTATCTACACAGCGATATTACTGTGCTCTTGTGTCTTGTTGCTCGTGGTGAGCTAATGGCCAGCACATTGATCATGCTTGCTGGACCTCCAAATTGGGGTCAACTACAAAACAGGCCCCCTGTCCAATGTCAGAAAACAATTTTCAACCGTCATCTGTGCATATTTGTCTGAAAATGATGCTCGGATTTGGTGCCGCAGCCTTGTTTGCCTTCGAGCGTCCTTCAACCCACACAGAGAGAGGAAGAGGTCACTGAAACCCCCCCCTCACAGAATCCCCCTCTCGCAGCCCCATTTTTCACCTCTCTTTCCCAGCGAGCTATTAACCTTTATGTAATTTCTTTAATTGTGGAAGTTGACGCAGGGCCGGAGCCCCCGTCACCTTTGCATTCGTTTCCCTGACACTTTCATTATCACAATAGGTATATGAAATAGACAGGTGCAAAATGCATGGCAGCCCTCTGTCCTTGCTCGGCCGGTTGCCATGGAAACGGCTGATAGAGTAGGTTATCGATCGCTGTGTCCAGTCCCCCTTAGTTCCCCCACCCCCCGAACCGACTTTTTTTCTGCAGTGATGGGCGTGGATCAATAGCCTGTATATTGTATGCTTTTCTTGCCATTCGTCCTTCATAACAGCAAAAAAAGGGAGCAGGAAAAGAATTGTAAAAATGTTAGTGATAATATTTAATGTGAAAGAAGAAGGTAAAAAGATCAGCAGAAGGAACGAAAAGAAAAATGTCTGGAGGCTGGTGGCATGTAGATGCAATAAAAGAGTCTGTGTAATTAAACAGGGCTGATTATCATTATAATACGATACGCAATATCATTTTATATTGTGATATGGATCATCATCGCAATATTATGTTTTTCATTTGTCTTGAGGGTTTATTTGGTTTACATTATCATTGTCTAAAACTATATGTTTTCTTGTATTATTTACTGTTAGATTTCAGATTTTCATGTTGTACAATATAATATTATATTATTTTTGTCTTTTCCACCTCCAGGTTTCTGAAACGTTCCACTGCTTGGCAAGTGCAGTGTTTGACCATAAATAAGGGCTTAAAACCACAAATAACCTTTTGGTTTCTTCAGCGTTCACTCAGAACCAGAAATCAGGCTTTAAACTCGAAAGAAAACCTGATTTGACATTTAGAACTGGCGATCATTTCCAGTATACACACATATATATTTGGCCATATTACCCAGCTCTAATTAAAAAGAGTTTAAAGAGTTCCTTCAAGAAATTAAAAGAGAAAGAATAAAGAAACAGACGGGTCAAACGGGCTTGTGGGTTGTCCTCAGTCTTTCTGTCACTGCCCTCCTTCTGACCCTCTGTTCACATAAATGTCACAGCACATTTACTCATATGTAAGTTTTTATATCAGTTTACCCATGTTACTGTCTTTCATTCAAATGAATTTTAACAATCAACCATTAGATAGGGCCAGTTCACGTCTTTAAAAATGTGACGGTAAAGAGAGGAGCCGCAGCGGACCTGGGGGAGCTCGTTTAAATCTCGCCTGAGGGATCCCTCCAGCGAGAGGTCACGGTTGAAGTCATGGAGCAGCGGATTTAAAGGTGCGCACTCCTCAAGGTGTCTCTGTTGCCCCGAGGCACGGTCATCACAATTCCAAGAGAGGTGGAAATAAAAGTGCAGTGAGGACACAAAGGCTTTTGGACACTTCTGGAGAAATTAGCCGGGGCGGTTCGCTGATGGTCAACAACCTTGGCTTTAAGTACAAACAGCCCCCACCTCCCGCTGGTCCACCCTTCTAAATGACTTGATCCCATACATCACAATTCATCCAGCCATTTCTCCATACAGTATTGATATTACACTGACAAATGAATGGGAATCAGACAGTTTAGCTGTAATGATTCCAGCCGAGCAATCGAAAAGCCAGGAGAGCGAAAGAGAAAAGGATATTGCATACGTTTTTACTCACACCTGCCACGTTCTCCATGCATGCATCATCTCACCGTTCACCTTTTCAGATCGTAAAGCCATATTTACAGAAAAATGGGAGACACAACACATGTAGACCGAGGTCAGCTCTGAATAAAGTGCAGCACTGTCTATTTTTCTCCTTCAGCACCAGGCTGATATTATATACAGTCTCTCCCCCTACACACATATGTCAATATGTTTGGTCTTCACTGGGAGGAATGTGCCCTGAGGCTCCCATATGAAATTAGCAGACCATTCCCATGTTGGCTCCCTTTCATGCCCCCACTTGCAAAGCGGCCAACGCCACTGTATCAATAATTCAGCCACAATTTAGTTGTAGTTGGGCCACGTTACGGGTCAGATGTAACGGCTGCTATTGCCACTGGATGCCTGATCTGTCTGATGGACTTGTTGGAGGTTTGTGGTCAAATGGGTTTTTGTCGTTGCGGTTTGACTAACGTAGGCCTTGGAAGCCTGCTGACCTCACAGAAGAGCTTTTCAAAAATACTGCTAATAAACATCAGTGGGTCAGTTTACCCATATTTCAATATATTTTACTTTATTTTATGTTTATCTTATGGTTTTAAACTTTAAGGTGAATGATATAGGATGACTATATGTTTTGAAGATCACCATCGACGTGTCTTTTCAGAGATAATCCACTGGTTTTAAAGGTTGGAAATGGAAGATTGACGCGTCATGTACTTATGTAAAGGTTGTGTTGGAGTCTGTTTTGTGCTGGGCGCTTGTCGTTTTTGACGTTACGCTAACTCCATTACTTAGCCAACAACTATGTGCGTTGTCTACATCCATGGTAACAGCCACAGTACTTGGGTTGCATTTTCCTAGAAAATCCTTATACTCACTCCAGAGTTCTTCAATGCTTCTCTTCTGCGTCTCTGCTGCTACAGCAACACTAGCTCCTGTTGGCTAACGTCAAAAGATGGCTGACTCCCAGCACAAAACAGACTCCAACACAACCTTTACATAAGTACATGACGCGTCAATCTTCCATCCAAACCTCACATAAGGACACCAGCATCCACGAATCTTCTGTGTTGCACATTGCAAATATTTTACAATTGAATAGTGTAAGAATGACCTCAGCCTTCCAACATTATTCACAACACTGTTCATAACAGTGTTGTGAATAATGTTTTGTCTATTGGCTCTCATCAGGATTTAGTCTATTTTCTCAGCTACAGTCAGACTGATGTGAAACTTGTTGAATAGGTTGTTATAGTTTATGTGAAGTTTCTGTTTACATACTGTCATATAATGGGCTAAAAATCAGCATATGAAGATGATATGTACACATAGGAGCATATATTTGGCAAAAGATGTGTAAATTAAGATCGCTGGCTCTGATTATGATGAAAATATATTTTCTTGGTTTGGTAGTTAGTCCTAGTGCAGATGTCACAAACACCACGGGTACGTATGCAGTACGTGGATTCATTACTGATGTAAGAAGAAAAAAGGCAACTACAACAACAACAATGGAAAAAAGTAGAGGAAGAAATGAGACAAAGGTGAAAAGACAAAAAGACAGATCAAGAAGAAGAACAGCAGCCATTACAGAAGAAGAAGTAGAATGATATGACAATGTCCACTGACTTCTGTGCTTATCAGGTATCTCTTATTAAAAAGTCTGTCTGGAATTGTAGGTTATTAGTAACTGACAGAACTGCATTTAGACACTGTGATGCATGTGAACATTTGAACTTAACGGTAGAGGAGCTGAAGAGCCACATGTAGCCCAGGAGCCACAGCCCCGTGGTGAACTAGTGTAGTACTACCTAAAACTACATACGCCACCGCATTTTACTTTAAAATACATACTTTCTATATTACCATTAGCAGTGTAACCAAAATGTTTCTGTCTGGAATAAACATATAAATATATCACATGTTGTGCAGTTACTACGATGCAAAGAGCTTAGAAGTAAAGAGGAGAGAAAGACAGCCTCAGGTTAAAGAGGTTAAACTTCATTAACTGAACGTCCGAGTGAAAAGACGCCGCAGTGACGCCTACACTTTTATTGACAAATTCACCAGTGCACAGATTAACACTTCTACTGCTGTATATCATTTTGTACATGAAATAAAACCTGATCAGATTAAATGGCTTTAACTGTAACTGAAGAAAAGAGTCCATTCCTCCGTTAAAGCAGATATATTTGAGGCAATCAAGCTGACATGGAATTGACACTTCTCACACAGCTCACCCTAAAGAAGCATGTGTGTGTTTTGAGGATTCATCCATAGAATCCGTAGTGTCTCAAACAAGTCTTGGGGGATCGTCTCCCCCGCATGCATCCCACCAACAGTGCTGAACGTCTGCCCTCCTGTCTTAAGCCAGCCTAGGGGTGGTGTAGCTGCTAATCTCACGCACCGCAACTGAAATGGAAATCCACATGTTTATGTTGCAGTGTGGATGGGAGGAAGAGGCTGGAGAGGAGAGAGAAGTGGCTGCCCTTGCACCTTGGTGAGATGAAAAGCCCTCAAAGCCTGGAGAAGAGGAAAACACTGGCAGGGCAGAAGTCAAAGTCCCAAGGCCGTCAGAGAGGAAGACAGAGAAAGAAAGAGACAGAGACAGAAGGGAGAATCAACCAAACTTTTTCTTCTCCCCTCCGGCACATTGTGTATGTGGTCCAACTGTAGACCTGGTGTGGAAACTCTGACTTACTGTATATGAGATGTACATTCAGTGCCACGGCAAACTTCTGGGCAACTTGCAGAATGATACAACGCTGTCTGTGCCCTGGTTCTGTATAAAGTATTTCACTCTCACACATACACTTCCGTGATTTCACATAACATATATTACCGTAAATGTTGCATCACCAGAGGTGGCAAAAGTACACACATTGTTTACTGAGGTACAAGTGCAGTGTGTACAAAAGTAGAAGTACTGGTGCAACTTGTCGACATAGATCAGTCCTGTGCTGTTTTTGGAGCTCTCATACCTCTGTACTTAGGGACACTTAACCTCCAGCACCAACTGTTCAGGTATCTGCACTACGAGGGTTTTTTCTCTGGCTCTTTATTGATTGTTGAAAATGGGTGAACTCTTAGGTGTAGATTTCAGTGGGGATGCAGGGGATTCGTTCCCCTCAATATTTGTATTTTTTTTTTTTTCCAATGTGCACTTGTCAGACGTTGTAAAAGTCTACACGTCCAGTAGAAGTACAGATACTGTGGTGAAAGTAGAAGTACTGATTCAACTTGGCCGGTCTTCGAAGGACATTTCTTGTAGCTGTTTGTCACGTCATATTAATATAATGTGAAGACTGTTAAACATTCTGTAAATCAGTTTTCAACGTCAGCGACATTATGACGTCTTTTCTCCACCATCCAGTCTCCATTTACTGTCTGTTTCATCTTCTACGTCTGTGTCTAGAAAGTCTGTCTCTTCGATCTCCCATTTTACGTAATTTTGTCAAAATAAAGAATATGAACAGAAACAAGACTTTATCACGAAATCAGACACTACAGCCGTGACTTGTTACAGATTCCTGAAAACTCTACTGTTGTACAATCATAAAGTTGAATTTTTCTTCCAGAATCTGAGTAATATTAATGTTGCAAAAGCCAGCATATGCATCATCAAAGTACAGAAAATTAGTACAATCTGAGTTATTATCCACCAAAAATACAACAAAACAGACAGAAAAGTTGAGAAAAGACGTCATAATGTTTCACTTCAGTTGCTGACACTGAAAAGTGAAGTTGATGTTCAATATTTTCAGTCTATTGTTTTTGATTTGATTTGAGGTTAGAATGGTTTATTAGACACAAACTGCCTCTAGAGATGTCCTTCAGTGACTTTCATACATTTCAAAGCCTGTACCTTTTCACTTTCACGTCAGTAAAGAAGTGGAATCATTTCCTCTGCTTTCACGGAGTATTTTTTTAGTATGAGTATGTATGTATGTATGAGTCCTTCTACTGGAGGAAAAACAATGTGTGGACTTTTGCCACCTCTGACAAATGCACATGTAGAAAAAAACGAATCCCCTGCATCGCCCCAGAAATCTACACCTAAGAGTTCACCCATTTTCAACAATCAATAAAAAAGACTCTCAGTGCAGACACCTGAACAGTTGGCGCTGGAGGTTAAGTGTCCCTAAGTACAGCGAGAGGTATGAGAGCTCCAAAAACAGCACAAAGCACAAACGTGATGTATGTCCTTAAGCGGCTCGCTGTGGCTCCACTGGCAGCGTTGATGAGTTGTTTGTGTGATTGGATGGAAAAACAAGCGTAAGTGATGTGGTAACCCGGTCACCTGACCATCAGCGCATTCCGTCTGCCACCGCGGTCCTCTAACTGGCCGGAGCTGGCGTGGCACAGCGACGTATGGCGCAGGTATACGGCAGTCAGTAGTTATTCATCATCCATAATGTTAACGATTACAGCATGTCGATAACAAACCCAGGAGTTAAATGAGTTTGTGCACTCAGCTACGCCTGTGCCACAGCAGTTCAAGGTCACTCCCTCCCGTCCTGACAGGAGGGATGATTCCCGGGCCGGGCTGCGAGCACACACATCTTAGCTCAAGGTCAAGTGTGCCACTATTTAGAACAAATAGATACATAAAACACTCAATCTTGTGGGTGGGTAAAGTATGGGCCGAGACCTTGAGCTGGGATAAAGTTGGCCGGCAGCTCGTATATTTTGTCCTGTACTTGTATTTCAGCCTGACATTTTGTCACCCCACACCTCACCCCTCCCTTCTTATTCTCCACCAACACCTGCTTTAAGTCCATATGCAGAGGTGGCAAAAGGCCACACCTTCTGTGCTCCAGTAGAAGTAAAAGTACAAGTACTGATTCAACTTGTTTACGGCAGTAAAAGTGAAGAAGTACAGGCTCTGACATGAAGATGTACTCCTTTATGTCGGATCCATCTTGTTGAAAAAGAGCTTAGCTTGCACTAAATCATGAAACCAGCAGGTTTCGTCTTGTCACGTCTTTTACGTCATTTTTGTCTTCTATGTTATATCCTTTTCATCTTATTGCATCTTTTCTGGTCTTGTTTTTTACATCTTTTTCATTTTTTTACATTGTTTTTGTCTTGTTTCGTCTTTTATGCCATTTTCTTCTTTTGCATATTTTTTGTCGCGTCATTTTGTTCAATCGTCGTGTGAGATATTCACCGATGAATCAGTCATCGTTTCTTGTACGGAGTAAAAGGAAAAAGTTCTCAGAGAAATAAATACTTAAATAAAGTACAGATACCTGAAAACTGTACAGTAATGAAGTGTTTGTTCTGAGTTACTTCCCCCCTCTGCTCTCACCAGGGTGAATGCAAAAAGTTGACATTGATTTTCGTCATGTAAGCGCTCACTGGAGTGTACTGTGGACCGCGTCTCAGGATGACAAAGTGTGTTTATCATGCAGCTCGGTGTCCAGCTGAATTTACTCCGCAGCCTTCTTTAAGCTGTTCTGCCAAACATACCATGACCAAAGCTTCTATTCACCTATGGATGGACGAAAAAAAATCAAAAACACAAGAGGGCCTTTGTGTTTGAGCAAGAGCAGGACAAGTGTAGGGCGCGTGGCGAGAGGATACACTTGATTTGGAGTCAGTTAGCAGCTCATGCCTATCGTAATGGACAATGGGGCAAGGGGCGAGTGTCTCCCTCCCCTCAGCTTTGGTCTCTTCCTCTCCCGTCTCTGTCTCTTGGCGTGCTTTCCCCCCAGAGAGACACGAGCCGGGGGCTGGGCGCTCTGATGGCCAAGCGTGACATTTAAACCCCTGCCCTGCGGTAGCTTTAGGGGAGCTTTGTGGAGGAGTCGGGGGGTGAGGAGAGGTCCATCTGAGCACAGAGAGTGAGAGAGAGAAAAGGGGGTATGGACAGGACAGAGGCTCACCCTGCTAAACCCCCTATCCTTCCATGTACGCCGCCTCCCCAACACCCCTTCTCCTCCGTGTCAGTGCGGTGGGGGCCCCCATTGTGAAGCCGCTGAAGAAAAGGGCCCTTTGGTGGTAAACAATTCAGCTGTCCACTCTGATCACAATGGGGGCACATCCCTTTGCTTTGAGCATCTGTTTCGAGTAGGTATTGGTCCCCTCACCACTCGGCAGCGCTGACCATACATTTACCCGGTGAGCGACTAAATCCCTGAATCTGCTGCCCCACTACCACCTGCTCTCAGCCTCCCCTCCTTTTATCATTCCTTATTCGGATCAATACTGTTGTCTCCGCCGCAGTGTCTCTCAAAAAGACAAGTTGAATAGGCTTGTGTTGGTTGTTTAGCAGGATCGCATGCTTTAAAAAAAATTGCGCCGAGCACCGAGACCAACTGTATGAGCTCATTAAGACACGCATGAGGAAAGAAGATGCTTTACCAGCAGGACACGAGGCCGCAGGATGGCTCTGTTCAGGCTTGATGTGTGGCTACTCATCGCCCCCCTGTGGCCGTTCTGGAGACTTCATCCCAGTGTAGAAATTCATCCACTCTGGTCAATAATACTGTTTTTGTAAATATTTTTCATTTTTACTGCCATTTACGCATCACCTTGGTATATGATCATGAAACCAGACATTTCAAGACATATACGTGTTTATGGATCACAGCTTTGAACATACAGTTCATGGCAAATTTCACCCAATTTGACATTAATATAATTATATTATTTAGCCTGAAATTTGATGAGTTTCCCTAAACTGAAAAACAAATAAAAAATTTAATGAAAATGAAAATATGAAAATATTTCGGGTCAAATGTAACTGTTGATCTGTTGAAATGCTTTTTGATGGATGTCAATGGATGTTACTTTCATTTTGGATTTAAAAAATCGTGGCTTCGTGGCTGTTGTAGGTTTTCATGTTGTACGTTGAGTTGGACGTGATACAGACAGATGAGGACACGTGCTCAGAAGACCTGTGGATCAGGTCTGTGAAGGTGTCGAGAATGAACAGGCTGTGAAGGCTGAAAAAGGAAAGCTTCATTACAAGGCTGGTGGCGTGATATGACATATTTATCTTTTGTTTGTCTACCTTTTCAAGTCGTAGTTACTTATTTGAGTGTTAGATCTGTTCCAGAGTGTTTTGTGTTTGTATAAATACCAGAACAATGTGAACATTAAATAAAGAACATGCTTCTTGTTTAAAGTTTTTAAAAATGCTTGAAATGCAACCCAAATACAAACTCCTGGGACCCACCAGTCTCTGGCTCCAGATACTGTACAACAGAGGTCCACGGATTCATCGGTTTTACAGATTAATCGACGCCGACAGGACGTTGTACAAACTACAGGTATCACCACAAGTTGGCGCTGTGGAGGATATTAGAACACTCTGACTCTGAGGGAAAATAAAAGCTCAAAAGATAAAAATCACTCCCACCTGGATTTTTATAGTTTGATATTCAGTTCCACATTTATTGATCCAGTACTTTGAGTTTGTTGTTCAGCGGTTCAGATTTATTTATTAAGGCATTTATTACTTTGACTTAGACGTTCAGTTCAACTGTTATCCAGTTTCTAATGAGGTGAAAAATGGTTCATGTGTTTTCAGTGTCAAAATGTAGGCGGGGCGCGGATGATATTTCACAGTTGATCTGCTTTTTACTTCTTCAAACTATCATTATTATATCGGCCTTTAAACATATATTGGTCCACCTCTACTGCAGAGCACAAAATTACAAAATCCCAAACAATGACCAGCTTTCTTTTTAAATCTTTTATTTAACCAGAAATATATACACATATATTCATACTGAACATGACCAAACCATGTGAGTAAACCATGTGAGACTTGTTTAAGGTACTTAAGTGTCAAAAGTGAAAGGACGTTGTCATGTTAACGGACAATTATAACAATTATAACATTTAATGACGATATGTGATCGATAACAGTGACTTCAGGTTGTCTCCAGGCATCAGACACTCAAATTTAATGATTTTTAGGGTCATTTTTTTATCAAATTTAAAACAATGAATCTTATTCATTTATTCTTAATTGAGCTTTAATCCTTAATATACTGAGTTATATACTGTTATCTCAGCCTAGCATGTTTATAAACCATTAAATGTTCGATTTAATCTTATCTAAAGTTAACATGAAACAATTACTAGACACGAGTTAACTGTTGTTTAATGCTACTAACTACTACAGTAACTCATGTTAGTTCATGTGTTCTTACTTTGACAAAAAGACATGAAAAGATGGATGAATGGAATGAGATCTCTCATTGTCACCAATTAAATGTAAAACTATTTGATATTTACAAAATTCACCTGAAGACATGATGAGATGTTTGAAGTGTCAGCATGAGATTTATCTTTCACAAGATGAAATGTAATAAAAACTACTCGCTTCAAGAGCCTTAACATAGAAATAAACAAAGACATTAAATAAACGTACTTCCTTCCTTCGTTTCCATCTGATAATGTACAGTATGTGGTGCTATCTGGTCTAACAGTGTTCACTGGATGTATTTTTTCCATTTGAATGACACATTTTCTGGATTTCCTCCAACGCGTCTGCCCACTATTTGCTTCCAGAGGGTTAACAGAGAGCAGGGTGCTCTGCTGGGGAAGCGCTAATCAGCTCGGAAACATTTGCTGCCCTTCTGGCAAGGTCAGGGAGGTCACGGTCCTGGGGCTGGATGTCCACTCCATCCCTCGCTCCTCCCCCTCCTCCTGTAAAGCCCGGCCCCCCCTTGGGGCCCATAGGCCCTGCAGGCACAATCACCGCAGCATGACTATAGGCTCACACAAGCAGCCTTTAATCTATATGGAGCAGTGGGATGGACTGCGGCTGTCTGTCCATCAGGCTGTCAGCACGTCTTGCCTTGACTGTACACAGGCGGCCCTGGACCTGAGACTCAGACGGGACAGATCCACATTTGTGATTGGTCTGCGGAGGGGTCTGGAGGGCCCCCCTCCTGCTGTTTGACCAGCTGATTGATCTGTTAACATCAGCCGCTTGGACGTGTGTCCCTGAATTTAATTTCAGAATTCATTTCTGGGAGACGTGTGTGTACAGAAATGATGTAGAGTCCACGGATCCAAGTGACGGATTGAGGGTGGAGGTGAAATCAAATTACAGTTTACATTCCCTTTTCTCCACTGCATATTTGGAAGGTGTTGCCAGATGTAAGATCATTTCTGTATTTATACCACTATTCTGACTATTCTGTATGATGTGTGTTCAGTCGTACCAAAGGATGCAGAGTGTACGATAACTGAACTGTGTTATGCTCATATTAGTAGTTACAGTCCATGTAGGTGATTCATTTCAGTTCATTCCCATCAGGATTGTCTTTAAACTTATCTTTTCTCACATGACGTCTTTCTAGCCAACCATACTTGTTGTGATGATGAACGTGACTCATGAGCAAAGCTGTCCTTAACTAATACTTAAATATAAGGCATTTTATATTGACTCCAGTCACTTGCAGGACAGTATTATATTCACCCTTTGCAAACGTCTCGGTTATGACTTGTGCATGATATTTTCTTTCTCAGAATATGGTCATTTTAAGCCTCTGGTACGATACTGTGGCAGAACATCTTGACAGTTGTTCATGATCAAGTTTTCATGTCTGTATTTCAAGGGGACTTTCTTTTGGGTGTTCTTCAGTCTCTCTTGTGCTTCGAGACCGACCAGGTCCCAACAAGCCGAATGTGGGACAAAGAGTACGCTTGTGTGAGAGACGATGTGGGACATGTTACTTATATCGATTTATAATGTCTGGAACATAAACAAAAAAAGAAATATTTGTTAGCAAACTTAAGCATAGAAACAGTCCTGGATCTCCTTCACACTACTTGGCATTTTCTCCTCCTGCTGCTGAAAATAACACTCTTTGTCAACATGACATTAAAATACCTGACATCAGAAAAGGCCTCAAAATCATCAAACATTATGTTGATGAAGTCGTTCAAATCGTCACGTTTTGGATGTGAAACTGACTTTAATCTGCTCATGCACTCACTTCTAAATCAAAATGCGGGACGTTGTCTTGATGTGTGGGACGTGGGACAAAGGATGAAAAGGCCGTGCGGTCCCTCATGAAGGTGGACGTTTTTTCAGCTAAAAGATGGGCCTGGTCGTGGCTCATAATCAAGTCTTCAAGTGTCTGGTTTTCAACGGTCCACTCATGTTTGGTGTCAGAAGAGACCATTTCTCAGTGTGTGTGTCTTTTTATTTTCCATATAGATTCTCTGTGCCTTTCGGGCTCTATTTATCGCCTCATTTCTGCGATATAAACTGTACTTTATTTGAGTGCTGGGTTTTCTACGTAACGCCGCTAGATTTGCGAAGACGCCTCGAACCGTCATTGCGTTTCATCACTTATCAATAGCCATAGAACCCCCTCCCCACCTTCCCCCGTTCTGTCAAAATAATAAAAAGCGTTGAAAAATGCCTCTGGAGTCAGGCTGAGGACTGTGAGGTTAGCGAACGCTGATTCATTTCACAGCTCATAAAGAGCGTCGGTGCATTGTGGGTAATGTCCACAGCGGATTCCCCGGTCCATTCTGCTGGACGCTCCTCTGTGATCAGAAAACGCCATAAAAAACACCAAGACAATGAAATAAATGCGGTGGCCGAGACAATGCCTGGGTTAGGAAGCTGATTTGATGGAGTCTACTCCCCCCCCCCCGGCTTCTGCAGACACAGCGAGGAGGGGTGGGGGGTCGGGGGGCTGCTTGGATATGCATCACAAAGGCTTCCTGCAGTATTGATCTGCAGTGGGTTAAGGCAGTCTATCAGCAAATGTCCCTCTCTCTGGGAAAAACAATAGGAGATTAAAAACACACAGCTTGCCAGGCGGGAGGCTGCTGATGGGCCCTTATCTCAGCCCAAAGGTCACTGTGTACAGATATAATCCACTTTCACTTAACAGCTTCATTTAAGGCACCTCACATGCAAATAATGGCATTTTGGGGGTCTATTCAAAGATAAAGATTGGTTTTTCAAGAGGCAGGTGAAGTGGATGTTTTTTTTCCTCCCAGAGTCGAGGTAGAATGTGTTCACAGACAGGAAGCTGTTAAATCTTTAAACCGTAACAGACACTTACGTTTCCTTTTAGCGACCGAGAGGATGTGTCTGACAGCGTTTCTGAACATAGTGATTCTTTACTGTACGTACAACCCACACATTTGTTTTATTGGTTTGTTGGTTCACTTCGTGTTATGTTTTTCAGAGATGATTCAGATGAAGTTACTTTATATTTTTTAATAATAATAATAATAATTACCTTTCAGCATATTGTGTTCACTTTTCCACAGCGGCGTAACGCGACGCCAGGTTCATCTATATTAATATTTAGTCTTTTGATTTGGATTTGAGGCGAGAGCTGCAGAGGGAAGGGCTGTTTTTTTAAATCCTGCTGTTTTTTTCCCCACTGATTTCTGCCTCCTGTATTTTTAATGCTGCCTGGTGTTATAAATGTACATTTCATTCCAGACTAAAACGATGTATGACAAACAGTTTCAAACTCAAAGACAAATTCTAGACGCATAAGAAGCACAGGACATAATACACTGCAAACAAAGGAACTTCAAGAAGGTAAAAAAGCCTTGTTGCTAAGAAATTAATGATATTTTTTGTTATTTTATGTTTTTTGTTACTGGTTACATCTCCATTAAAGGATGGAGATGTAACCAGTAACGAGGATTTGTTTCAAGCTGAACAGGCTGGATTTGAGGAGTTTCTTTGCAAATGTAATTCACCGAGCTGCTTGAAGGCGGCGGTGGCCATCCTATCTGTTTTATTGGTTCTCTTCATGACGTGAACTTTGTGATGATTGAATCTTCCAGTTGCTTAAAATGTATGAAGTTCTGTTGGATTAAGTGAACTGTGGAGATTCTATTTCCTCAAGAAGGAAAAATAAAAAGGTGTCTTTGTGGTGTCTCAGGCAGCACAACACATATGAAGTACTGGTGAGTTTGACTTACACTGACGTCAGCTGAGTATTCAGTCCTTCAGTCCGTTCCTGTTCAGACTGATGATGTGGACACGTGTCCCTGAATGCGTCCTGAGTGTGTCCAGACCAGGCACTAGAGGTCTGACCAGGTCCCAGTGTCTCACACACTGTGACACTACTAAAGACACAGACAACACAGGAATTCAGTGTTTTATTTTTAATTCAAGCTCAGTGGAAACAGTGACACAAACACAGCAGTAAACACAACCTAAACGCTGCTTGGAGTCCTTTAACTTTACAGATGTCACATCTGAACCTGTAGCAGCGCTTCTCAGACTCACATGTTACATCATAAACCACAACCACAACTTAAAGGTCAGGGAATTCATTTCAAAACATGCACCTAACTTGTCATTAAAGAAGTTGAACATTAATGAGTACAGTGATGCGTGCTTGTCAGTAGCGGTCTTTGGGTTTGCTGGACTTGCGTTTCTTCTTCGGTGCGGAGGTGGACGGCGTTTCCTGGCTGTTGGGAATCTCATAGTCAGACACCTGAAGAAGAAAACATGTAGGAAAAAAAATTAAAAATCAGCCGCAGTGTTTGGGCGTCTACTGACACCATCCCACCTTGAGAAACCAAAATGATCACTCGTGACTCATCTGTGAAGCAACAAGGCTCCTACGCATTTTCCATTTTAAATTTCACTGTTTCCAGACCTTTCATCTGTAAAAAAATATGTATCCTCATTGAAAACAGTGAGAGTTAAATCTACACTTTTCTAAAGTGTGTTCTGTTTTGGGTGTGAACACTTTTCCACCCACAGAAAACCTTCAAACTAGGAAACACTTTGAAGTTATTATTGAAATGATTATGTAACATTAAAAATCTGATTTCCAGTTGAAGGCTCTGTATTCATTTAGGAAGTGGACGACAGACTTTATTCATGATGCTTGTTTCTCACCATTTTTTCCTTCACGGTTCTCGGCTGTTTGTTGTTCACCTTTATGTCCTGTCGACACAAACATACGCGTCACACAACAACTAAACACTCGGAGGAACATCCATCACTTACTATTTTCAAAACCACAGAGGAATGCGCCAATGTCAAACAACACCGTCGTTGAAGTGGTGCGTGTTGTTATGTAATAAACGCTGTAATTACATATCTACATGGTTCTACAAACAGCTCAACACCCGCCTTCGCTGCAGTAATGACTTATTCTTCCCTGATTCGTACTGATTACTGATACTGAATACCAGGTCATTCGGCCTTGTTGTTTGTGTTCGCAGCTGTTGTCCACTTAAATTCTACTTTTGATCACGATACTAGTGTCTCTGTTCAATTGCGACAATTCCTGCATCCAACATCGTCATCGGTCCAACTCGTCGTGTCATGTGTTTCATTCTGAGATTGAAAGGGTGACTCCATGACGACACCTGCTCTACCAGATGATCCATATAAAAACTACAACACATTAGGGACAGTGCTTCTCACTCCACAGATCTGAGCTGACTTGAATTAATGGGAGAAAAAATGTAGCATGTCCTGTTTAACTCAGAAAGTTCTGAACTAACCATGAACTTACACTGTTGTTTTTGTCACTGTCTGCTGACTTTAGGAGGCTTTAGTTTCATCAGAAACTACCGTTTGACAGCAAAATAAAGCAGTAAACATAGTATATCTAAAGCGTAGGTGTGCCTTTTTACACAGACCTATTTTTATATACGTTTAAATACTCATACCATGTTTCACTCATTCAAATTTGTCGGTGTGGTTAACGACACGTTTTTCTGATTTAACTCAACACACGTGTGTTTCTGCTTTACATGGACTTTAAATGAATTAGTCAGAATAACTCAGGACGTTCACGAGAAACATGTTCTTTTTCTGGCTGGTTAATTTATTTCAATAATTAAGTGTAAATAAATATGATAAGATTTAAGGTATAAATTGGAGGGAGGGTTGAGGTGAGCTGATAAACACAGAGCCTGGTGTTGGTCGTGTCTTTTCGCTGTGAGGAGCCTTCGAGTCCTCCAGCTGTAAACGTACAGACAGCTGTGAGTGGCGGACTGACCGTAGTGGACGTGATGATCCGTCCACTTCTGGTCCTCTTCATTCCCACCTCGATGTTGGAGGTCCTCTTCACCAGAGTGTCCATCTGAGAGGGGACATGGGGGCCGTTAAGTGCTCTCCAATGCTTTCTGTTTACACGGTACCTGCACTCACACTGGTCTGGTTTAGTCATTATTTAAGCAAACCTGTGAGACCTTGTCATCAGACACACTCGTCAGTACCTGAGCCACACAAAGAAACCCACACTGCCATCAATTACACACTTGATTATAAATGAGTTCTTTACTCCGAGAGGCTACTTCTCTTTCTTTCATGAGGTAGTGGCTTTTATATTTTGATTTAAGCTGGTACAACTGCTACTTCTTTTCTTACAAGAACTGAATTTGGGGTTTAAAATAAAGAGGTGAACGAAGTGATTTTTCATGCATAAATGTAGCCCACATTTACTAATTAAACTCAAAAACTACAATATCTACTAAAGAGGCGCAGTGTGAAATTAGCTCTGGAAGGACCTGTGTTAAGGGTTAACAGTTACGTTTTCCTCTGCCCTTATTGCATCTGTATTTGCAGAAGTTTCCTCAAAATTTGCGGAGGAGAGATTTGAACTGATTTGTGCAACATTTGCTGGTTGCGCAAATCCTTTGCAGTAGTCGAGGTTTGCAGTAGTTGACTTATAATGTTACCAAATGTTCAGGAGGCTCAACAGGAAGTCAAACAGACTACACATAACACTATGTAACCTAGTCTCCTAATGTCTTTCACATCAATGAACAACATTCAATTTACCAAGTGTTTTTCCTGCTTCTGTATGTTTCCTTTGTAAAACTGAAAAACAACAGCCTACAAACCATATAGAATACATGTATCTACCGCTCAGGTTTGACCATAAAGTGAATCAGAAGTCAATGCTGTGGTAACCTGTAAATGTGACTTCTCCATGTGTCTCCTTTGAGTCATGTCATCTTAATTTCCTCTGTGGAACGAGTCTTTCTCCTCTTGCATTTACCTCAGTGTCTGGACCATGGTGTCCAGGTGTCCCTTTGTGGATAGAATGGACGTAACAATTTTAAACTTTTCAAAATTTTAAACCAGCTGAAACGGTTCCATTCATCCACTAACTCCTCCAGTTCTACAGCAGAAAACTCCTCCTTCTGCTGCCTGTCTTTGGTCTGTTTTGCTGTTTCCAGAGAGGAACACGTGTAAAACCTACGCTTGTGTTCGTCACATTACTGTAACAGTGTGTGTCTGTGTTGCTAGTAGAATCCTGTCACCCTCATCAGGTGTGTGTTTCATTTGGACGTGGTGTATCGTGGTTCATGGCACACTCACCTCTGTGAGCTCCTCAGTAGTTTTGATCTCCTCATGGCAGTTCAGCTCGATCTCTGGAGTTCCTCAAATCAAGAAAAATGATCAATGACATTCACAGAGCACATTATTTCACCTTCTTACAGTCTGTCTGTGGTGGTCATTGTATGCTATTATTTGGAATAGAGTCACCTAAAGCATTACTATTTTATAATGAGAAAATAGTCTCACAATAGTCCCAAATGTGAACTGAAAAATAAGAATCACAAACGTGTGTGGAAACTTGTGATGTACTATGTACTGTCTACACGCAACAACCAAGCAGTGTGAACACATGTTAAACAGTTTAAAACTCATCTTCACAGGTTTGAACCTTTTCAAAAGCTTCCTGTACAAACAAATGTCTGCAGATTTACACACTGACGGACATGAATGAGGTAACGTTTGCACAGAGGTCTGAGACTCTTCTCAGCTCTGCACACATCCACAGTGCATGCTTTTGGTGGATGCAGGTGTAATTTCAACATGGACAAGATGTTTCTTCTACATAGACAGAGTAGCTGTTCATCCCCCGATTAGAACACATACATCTGGAGCTTATAACTATATTCATACTGTAACGTTCCACATATTTTTCTTTACAACAGGTTATATTTATTTGTAAGGATGAACCAGGAGGACGTCCCACCATAGAATCCGTTCTCTGTGCACTCATCTGTTTGCCTGGACTGGCTGCTACATCCACATCCTCACCGTAGATTATTTAAACCATATATTTACATTTCTAAGCCACTGTGTAGTTGGCTCACACAGGTAGCTTTTAGAACACGAAAATGATCAGATTAGTGATTCAAATCTGTACAAAAATATCAGTATTCATTCAAGTTGTGATGTTTGCATTGGTGAAACTGATTTCCATGTGTTCAAACTGGTATTTGTAAAACAGATTTTTGAGTTGTAGATTATGTAATATGCATTTGTGACTATTTTTCCATCAGGTCAACTTCAGAGACACTGTTAACTTAGATGAGGTCATTCTTCTTTTGGGTCTGGAACGTCTGAGACTTCATTAAACCCCTGCTCACGATATCAAACACGATATCAAACATTTTAAGACCGTGTGACTGATTTCAGCTGAAATGGGAGGAGGACTCACCAGTGTTGTCCAAGTCGGGGTTCTTGTCAGGCTTCTCCACGTCTTCAATCACATAACTCTAAAGATTAAAACATCTTATCTCAACGTCGTGTTGACAATGTCAATGTCACAGTAGCCACAACAACAAACTTCAGTCAGAAATATTGACTTGTTGATGTGTGAGCTGACCTGTGACAGGACACCCTCCTCTTCCAGCTTCAGAACCCACTTCTCTGTCACGTTGAAGCCCTCCTCCACCTGGTGATCAAAAAACAGCTGCTAGCAGTGCTGACTTCCACACATTGAGCTGGTGAAGAAGCAGATGTCAACAAGTTGCCCTTTAAAGATGACAGCAACTCAAATTGCATATGTATTTGTAGGAGTTTCCCTTTCAGAGGACACATTTTGGGGAGGAGAGTATTTAAATGCGTCGCACAACGTGATTGACTAAAGTTTGTGATTGACTAAAGTTTGTG
>JAPQRN010000009.1:981694-993864 GCA_037367275.1 Coranthus polyacanthus | reverse complement strand
TTGCCAGATCTCTGTCTCTAAACACATCTGTTTACTGGGGCTTTAAGTTAAAGATCTCCCTAATATTAACAAAAGATTGAAAAAACACATATCCTGTGACACACATTGTTGATGTGTAGGGGTTTTCTTTTCATATTTAATCTGCATTTTTTATATCTTAAAACAAGCCAACAATGATAAAACTGTCAATCTTCTATAGTTACATCATAGGTTGGGTTTTTCCTACCATTATAAGGTTTAGGTGCAGCATCCATTCTGGACAAAGTAGAACCCAGATGACACCTAATCCTTCTGAAAACCTGGGGGAAACCCTGATATGGCTCATCTGTGACCATAAACAATTCCTCTGAAGAACCAGTGTCTTTTGAAAGGTCATTTTGGAACGGTCATACATCTGCTTCACAAACTTTACAGTCACAGTTTACAGAGCAGTTGTATGTAACTGTGTTTCAGGGCAGACTGTTGATCTTTTTAATTGTTCGTGTGATTACTGGCGTTGCTGGCCGGGCCGTGTCAGTACTGGAGCAGCGGGCGTGGGAAGTGATTAAGTGGAAAGAGGTAAAACTTGCCGGGCAAGGCAGCGTTTTCCGGTGAAACTCAGCAAGTTACCATGGTTACTGCAACAATGGAAAATATTCTGTCAGCTCATCTGTCTCTCGAGGTCGGGCCCAAGGGGCTTTATTTCGACTGCAGGAGATTACAGAGACATAGCACCCATTCGTCAGCCCGAGACACATCTGCAGGCGTCTGCAGGGAAGAACAACCTCTAGACGAACACCGAAATACTGTCCACTTTAAAATCATCACTAGTATAAAACAGCAAAAATAACTATAAAACTATAATATCTGCCTGATTGTCTTGTATGACTTGTGAACAAAAACTCCAGAAGAATTCCAGTAGGATGTCCAGTAAGAGCATTTACAGCTGCTGACTGCATGTTATTTGATTTGACTGAGCTAAAACTGTGTGATCCCTGTTTCCCTCTCTCTCTGTATCTCTGACTCTAGGTTCCCCCGGGGGTCGATGCCCGAAGTCTGAGTGCATGTCAAGCACCTCTACACGGATGATTTAACAAAAAACACTTGAAGAAATCACATTTTCAGAGACAGGAAGCTGCATCTGGAGCCCGCAGAACTGAAATACACACGACTGCTGGGCTCGACTCGGTGTAGGTTGACAAAGGGCTGCAGCTGAATATCACCTACATTAATCAACCATCTATAAAACCATTTATAAAACAGAGAACTCTGATATGCACATGAAAAAGAAGAAGAACCTTGAACTACTGATACATATTTACCTGAAAAATCAAAGTATTTCATATTAATGTAAGATATATCCGTCATTAGTCTGATTTATCATTCATTTTACAGCTCTAATATAACAACAAGCGCATACAAACTATAGTACATAGTGCTTGCGTGCTCATTGTCACAATACAATAATTGAAGTGAAACACAACGTGCATGCCGTTATCTTCTTTAAACACTCAACACAGGGTTTTTCCAAGGTTTCTGGGGTCTTACATGCTTTGTCAGGGGTCGTGATCATGGAAGATGGAAGGTTAGACGTTATGTAGCTAAAAAAAAAAAAGATTTGACAAAAGTATTTGTAATATTTAAAAACACACAAGTTGGAGATTTTCATCATTACACTCAAATAGCAGAGCAAGAAAAAAAAACTGAAACAAATAAGCACATGGATGAGGTAAGCTGAGCACAGTGTCCTGAAGAAGCCTACACATTTTCGTGTGCCATAAAAAAAAAATAATAATCACAAAATAACAACACGAACTGCGATTACGCACAACGCAAAATGACAGCAAATCATGGTAGAAACTCGTAGTTTTGTAAGCTTTTCATCCTTCAAGGTGTTATAATGAAAGGGAAACCCCTGCTCTGAGTGGGGTGGGGGGTAAAGTCCACGTCCATACCCATGAGTGGCAGCTGCTTCCTCTGGACACAGAGATGACCACACTCCCTCAGTCTGCCCACGGACGTGAAAACTAGACGCCGTGTTAATGCGCCCTCTTAATGGAAAACGTATTGATCAGCCCCCCCGTGTACACGATCTCTAATTGTATTATTTTACAGGCGGCAGGACAGAGAGCCAAACAAACATCGGAGGTTAACACCACAGATTGGTTTCTGTTGTGTGTGTGTGTGTTTTTTTTTTTTGCAGCATTGAAGTGTGCGTTTTAATACTTAGTTGGACACTTCCTGGAAAAAGTGAAGCGTGCAGAGTTGCGGAGTTTGGCAACCAACGCCCATTGAAAGAAAAGAAAAGACACGTTTCAGTTTTTATCTGCGTAAAGAGAAATTTTGCAGATTCATCTAATCACCCACTTTACTGTATTAAAACCAAGCTGCGTTGACGGCGTATTAAAGCGCATCTGAGGTTTTTAAAGGCCGTTGTGATCAGTCGACTGTGGAGAAAACTAGATTATGTAACAAGAGACTGGAATAAAGTCGATGGATCGATCTTTTTCTACGGTGTCCAATAGGATCCGACCGCTACCGCAGTTAGTATTAACAAAAGCCTAATGTTTTCTGTCGACTATGAGATATTTCAGGCAGAAAGGGACTCACCTTAAAAAGTTTGCGGAAGAAATACACTTAAGTTGCAGACTGTTTGTCTTCCTATTGGTCATGTGGCTCTCACGTTACAGAAGAGCCACACCCAGTCTGAAAAAAACTTGGGTGGTGGAGAAAAAAAGTTGTGAACATAATAGGTTGTTGCTGTGGCCATATTATTAAAGAGAAACCTCCACCCATTTGATAAACAACGTCGTGTTATTAAAGCATTCTAACCGTTGGGGGTTATTTGATATGAATAGAAATCGATAGTGGTATCTTTATGCGTCTTTCCTTGGCCGTTACTGGTGGTAATTTTTAGTAGAATGGAATAATAATGATGACCAACGATGACAAAAAAAACATTGAGATTTTTGTTTATTACAAATGAAAGAAAAATGTACAGTTTTTGAAGACTGTGGAATGTTTTCTCTGCAGCGCTGTATTGCACCAAAAGCAGCACAAATTTTTAGAGATGATTCATTTCATGCACACTAGTATTGTATATGCAGTAGATGTGGGCGACATGGATGAAACTACACTTGTGTCAGGAGGTTACCATATCACATACAGAGTAAACTTTTATTTTTATGCACAAACCCTCAGTCACGGTCCCCTTACTTGCCGGTCCTGGAGTTTTCGACACATCTCTCATCAGCAGAGTGAGTTTACTCAGCTTCTAAGGAAACTTTCCAGGTTTTCATCGTGAAATGGCGTTTTACAATGAAAACCACCTCTGTCCGAACTAGTGTAAAATTACTGAAATACGCTCCGAACATTGTAATACGTGCTAGAAAAATAGTTTGCGTACTGCGAATGTAATCAGTCGTATCATGATGAAAAGCAGAATTTAACTACGCAACAACTGCCGGCAGAGACGACACGGACAGAATCGCCTGTAATTCAGGTTCCATGTTGAATTAACAGCTGCTTGTCTTGTTTTCTTCCAGAAAGGGTCACGTGACAGGGTTGTGACGAACCAGTGAACGTATCGACTGATAAGACCCAATCAGGCGGCGAATGCGGGTGTTTCTGTCATCGTTTCTAAAAGTCTCTGTTTTTGTCCGTCCACATTGTAATACAACCCCAGTGTTTCCAAACTAAAACACAGTCAGCAGCTTTTCCACAAATCTCCATTTTTGGAGGGTTAAAACGCCAGAGTAGTGTGGAAGCTAGGTGTAAGCGTAGCAAAAGTTATGCTTTTCAAAACAGCAATGCATTAGTTTGGACAGTTTAGTGATGACGAGGACCATGTGATGCAGTCAAAACATCCAAGAAAAGCTTGTAAGTGGACTTTGAGTTAAGATTATTTTGCAGTTTTCAATGTCAAGAATGAACTTTCAAGTGAAAATCTGGCTAATTTAGTGAATTAAACACAATGCAGTCATCGTGTTAATGCAAAAATACCAAAAAAAAAGAGATAATATAGGGATAGCTACCATTGTATAAAGACTTTAACAAATTCTCTACAAGCTGACAGATTCATATTGCCTCATACGATCATATCGCCCAAACCACAGGAATATCATTCTCATCATTCTCATTTATTTTTTTTATGAAGCTGACTTGAAGCTGGCATGTAAATGTATGGCTCTGGAATTTGTCAAACTCCCTGAAGCGTTTGTATAATCAGCACACTAATGGTACATATAAAAGACTAACATTACAAGTAAGACAATCATTTTCACACCAGAACTCAGACAGAGCAGATTATGCTTCAACATAGCGATGATTCATGATTTTTTCTTTTATCTAATCAATATATTTTTAGGATTCTGGTGAAGACATTCATGAACTTTTCTGTAGCTTGATTCTTGTCATATGCAGCTACAGTTTGGTCATTCTAACCGCCTACTGAGGGTGAATACACAGGTAGGCTTTTTTGTGTTTTCCGAAGTAGTAACAATCCTCATGGAAGTTGTTGGTCTGCACCACCTCCTTGAAATGGCTGACAGCGTGGACCAGAAGGTTGGGAAAGCTCTTGTTCAAATTCAGAGCCACCTTCATCATGTCCGTCTTCATCTTCTGCACCTCAATCTGCTCCTGGATCTGGCTCTTGTTGATAGGCTTGGGGTCAATGCAGAACGAGATCACCACTTTGATGTTGTTCTTGGTCAAGATGTCGAACCAGTTGGCCCCTCCGCTCCCGTGGCACTTCTTCCCTGCCAGCCAGTTGAAAAAGAAAATGCGCTCCCTGTTGTTGAAGGCCCGGATGGACCAATTCACCCAATCGTATTTCTTAGCAAGTTTATCCAGAAGGGATTTGGTGAAGTCAACGTCTACAGTGCCAGGATTCTCCTGAAGGAAGTGTTCCATGTCCATCTTCGCCTGCACGGCAAAGTTCTCTGTACAGTCGTCCACGGCAGCTTTCATTCGCTTCTCTACATCCTCCATCCGGTCCTGCCATTTCTTCACCATGTCCTCCCCAACTTCCTTATTTTTGAGGGCTGCGTGGCCCATGACCGCGATAATCCCCACCACAAAAAGCTTCTTCAGCCGGGCACAGAAATCCTCAACTGCCCTTCTGCTCCTCTGCTCTGTGGTGAGCACTGTTTCCAGTATGGGGTCTCCTGAGGTGTTGTCCCCAGTGACAGCGTTGTAGAGGGCGTCCAGGTTCATGTCGCCATCAGTGTTCTCAAAGTGGCTGAGAAACTTCTGCATCTTCTTTTCTTTGAACTTCGGATTTGCGTTGACAAAGTCCTGGAACTTTTCATACTGGCTGAGCATCTGCGCCTCCCGGTCGAAGTTCTGCTTGTTCATCGAAGTCCTCTGCAGCTCCAGGGCGATCTGGTCGATCTCGTTCTGGATCCCCTCCAGTTTTTGGTTGACCTGGTCGAGTTGCTGAGCCAGGTAGCGAGCCTCTTGGCTCTCGGGGTTCTGGAAGAGCTCGGACGAAGCCATGAACACGGCTTCTAGGACTGGGTGAAACTGACCCACAGTGGCTGCGAGCACTTCAGAGGCTTGGCCCATGATCTCCACACCTTTCTCGATCTTGTCCCTGTTCTGGACGAGCCAATCTGCCACGTTGTTCATCTTTAACATGTCTGTTTCACACTTACTGAACAGATTTGTTTATCCACAGCCAGAGATTTTGCTGTTGCCTGAAAGAAGAAGAAACATGAAACCCTTGTAAAAATTATTGACTAGCATTTCAAAGAAAAGTAGGTGTGTTCATTTTCATTTTGTGTTAAATTTAGCACAATAATTTGCTAATAAGTTGCCTTTTTCCAGTTCTGGAGGAAGTATTCCAATCCTTTCTTTATATTGTACTAATACTGCACTGTGAAAATACTCCACTACAAGTTAAAGTTCTGCATTCCAATCATTCCTTGAGTAAAAGTAAGTATTATCAGCAAAATGCACCAAAGTAGTCACTGGGCAGTAAAATGGTCCCTGTCAGTGTTTTACCATCATACATGATGTTTATGGATTCATTTTACTGCTGCATTCATGTGTATGAATGGCTTGAGCTCATTTGAACTACTGTATATACTGTTGTAGTTGAATCTACAGCAATGCCTCATATTCTATAACATCATCATATGTTCGTAGTGTTGCTGTCCTGAGTCCTGTCCTAAGTTTCGTGACAATGCATTTTCCAGCAAATTTAAGAAGGTTTTTAAAGAGTTTATTTAACTTAAGAAGGAGGAGAATTCCAAACTCAACCCATAAAGGAAACACTTGATTTGTCAGTTTATCACAAATACTCAAAATCAACACATTTGGAGATACGTGGTTTTCACTGGACGGGAAATGGATGAAAAATTAGAATGTGAAAAGAAACTAAAGCTGTCAGACAAATGTAGTGGAGTCAAAAGCACAATGTTTGCCTCTGAGATGTTGTGGAGCAGAATTCTGAAGCTGTATAAAATGGAAATACTCAAGGAAGGTAAAATTCTCCAAATCTTTACTGAAGGAGGGTAAAAGTTCTCAGTTACTTTTCACCAGTGCTTTTTTTTTGTTCTCACAGGACATTTCCCTGACAAACAGAGGCCTACAATAAAGCAAACGGCAGGTCATGTCAGCACATGTAGGCATCCAGTTTCATGCCGCACCCTCACAGTCTGACACACTTGGTGGCAATGGCTCATGAAAGTACACAAACCAGGCACACATACGCAGATGGCAGTTCAGGACCAATATCGAACATACTACGTGTACTCATGATTTATGTCATGAAGTATATTGTGCAACGTTGCAGTGCTCGGCCGTTTGGGATGTCATGTCTTAACATAATAGCCAAGACCCAAAGCAAACACAGATGTTTCCCAACATGGGGAAAACAGGGGATTTACTTTGGTTTTTCGACGTAAAATACACAAGAGAGATGATCTAACTCTTTTCTTGCTCCCTGGAGCCCATGTTCAGCTCAGAAAAAGGCACACCCAGGTCTGAGAGAAGAAAACCCCCACCACCACCACCACCACTACCAGCACCACCACTGCACTTGTCCTGTAACGCAATCACTCTTCCCGCCTCATTACAACCTCTAATTTAACTGAAACCAAACACATACAATTAGTTATGTTTTTAAACAGATTAAGCCTTTTTTTAAAAATGAATAAAGGCACACATACAGGTTCATGTGTATAACCATACAACAGGCTCACCAATAATTGCTGCAGTGATGAGATCAGTGGTGTCATTTTACAGCCAGAACTACACACATTACTGCACTAATTGCATTGATTTCGTCACATGCCATCGGTGCTTTCTGACATTTCTACGTGAACATGGAATAACAAAAAAGTGCACAATTTAAAATTTGGATTTTGAATCAAATAACGGAATTTAAATTGGCAGAAGAAAAAAAAACAGTGAAATGGATACTTACTGAGGATTTATCTTGCTTTGTGCCTGGGAATATCTTCAATTTGTCAAAAAAGAAAAAAGTTTCTCTTCTTTTAAAGTGGAATAAATTTTTGTTAGAGAGGGGGGAAAAAAAAAAAGGCGAGTCCTTCAGAGACGTTGATCAAACGCCAAAGTGAGACAAACCCTGGTCTTTCAGTATCACACCAGTGATATAAACCACATCCTTTGTAGTCTTGAATATACCAGAAAAAACCCACATCCGTGAAAAGACTCATCTATGCCTGGCACGCCAAAATTCAATCATATCTAGAATCTGACTTCAGTTTTTTCAGACTAGTTCCTTCAAAGCTGCTCGTGTAGGATAGCTTCAGAAATGGACAAAAAGCTCACAAACAAGATGAACACGAGGCTAAATGTTGAGTTTCTTTCTTTCGAGCAAAGACGTGACGGTGAGGTGGAAGATGGAGATGCTGAATGAAGAAAATTTAAAGCAGAATTTGATTTTTTTTTAAATTCAAACTCACCTTGATAAGTAAATATCCAGGGGGCTACAGTCCAGTTATCCAGTAGTCCAGCTGTGCCTTTGAGCACCAGCCTCTTTGGGATGTATATATAGACTCCCTCCCTCCCTCTCTCTCTCTCTCTCTCTCTCTCTCTCTCTCTCTCTCTCTCTCTCTCTCTCTCCACTGTGTCTGTCTGTGTCTCTCTCTCTCGTCACTCCCCCTTTGGAACTCCTCCATCTCGTTCCAGCATTCCTCAGAAACCCACTCTCAGAGGGATGGAGGGGCCGCGACGCTGACACAGATAACATCCTGTAAACAGTCACTCCCCCGTGCAGGGACACCGTGCACCATGGGAAAATAAAACTAGACTGTAGTTTGTGAGTGTGAGTGTGTGTGTGTGTGTGTGTGTGTGTGTGTGTGTGTGTGTGTGTGAGACAGAGGGAGGCAGACACTGACAGAGAGAGAGAGAGAGAATGAGAGAAGGAATAAAAAGGAGAGCAGTCACAGTCGGGTTCTGCAGAGCGGCCTATCAGCACAAAACCCTTCTTGTTGTGGCTCCAACGGGGTTGCCATGGACACTGTGCTGGTTCCCCTAACTTCTGTAGGAATCTGCAGATTTAAAAGTCAGGCTCGGCCACTTGTTTTTGCAACAAGTTGGGATTTAAATAAAGAAAAAAGCCAGACTCAACCACATGTTTCTGCATGAAGTTGGGACTTACAGCAGAGATGGGAAGTAACCGCGTACAAATACTTTGTCACTGTGCTTAAGTAGAGTCTCCAAAATATCTGTACTTTTTTTTCGGACAACTTTTTACTTTTACTCTATAATTTAACACAAATATCTGTACTTTCTACTCCTTACATTTTCAAAACAAGCTTGTTACTTTGCACTTTAATGCATTAGAGGGGAATTATCAGTTACTGATTTCGGCCTAGATTGATGGGAAGTGGATGGATGGAGGATCCCTTGGTGTTTCTATCAGTGCATATAATACATGACAAACGTAACAGGATGAAAATGACGCAAAAGACATAACGAGAGATGAGAGACAAGAAAGGGAGACTGGACAAGGTGTCATAATGTTTTAAATTCTCCACATTGGAATTTTATTTCAATTGAAGTTACGATGGTTTAATAGACTTCAAATTATATAAATATGATGTAAGGTTGAGTTTGCTTTGCGCACAACAACCGTAGAGTCTTACTTGTTATTTGTATACTTTGAGTGCATTTCAGAGCTTGTACTTTTCCACTTTTACTGCAGTAAAGAAGTTGGATCAGTACTTTCTTCACACAAGTATCCGAACTTTTACTTGAGTAACGAAAGTGTGAACTTTACCCACCTCTGATTTACAGAGAATTTCATAAATAAGGAAAAGCCACTTGATCTTGCAACAAATTGGGATTTACAGGGACTTTAATAAATTGGTTAAAAAACATGGTTTGGTCTAGTAGGCTGTTCTTTGAAAATACCCTTTAAAGAAAGCCTAATGAGATTATTTGTTGGATGTTGACCTACTTTACTCTTATTCTGAAAATTAGAGACGGAAAGCTATTGGTCACTGGATTCAAGCGTTGCAAACAGAGATGACATTTTTCCCGAAGGTCCAACCGTTTCACAATCAGTCCGTCACAGTGCAGAGAAGTGAA
Organism: Coranthus polyacanthus; assembly: GCA_037367275.1. NCBI lineage: Eukaryota > Metazoa > Chordata > Actinopteri > Kurtiformes > Apogonidae > Coranthus > Coranthus polyacanthus. Next base: position 984,324 of record JAPQRN010000009.1, on the reverse strand, counting down.
AGACAGTCTGTGTTTCAGAGCACACGGCGTGACAGTCAGACCTCTTTCATGGCCTTTGTGCTCTGTAAAGTAGACTGTGACACACGCCATCAAGTATGATGTATAATGGGTCATAAAGAGACAGGAAGAGGCAGAGGAGGAGGAGGAGGAAGAGGGAGGGATGTCTGCAGCGAGCCGACGCTGGTCAGCTGGGCAGGAGGAGGGTTTGCTGAGCGCGTCCGCCTCCGCCAGTGCCGTCCTTATGTCAGATCTCACACTTGTTTCGTTTGTGACCATCAGAAAGCGCAGACTCGCTTTCGCAGGGACTCAACGGTATGTGGCGTGATGGGTGGTACGGGCCGATGCTGGTAAACACACTCCGTAGAAGGCCTGAGTGTGAGGTCAGTCAGCTGGAAGATCTCACTTCCTTTCTGTGTGTGTGTTTGTTGCATGGACACACTTTTCCAAAAAAAAAAAATACTGGCAACATGTGAAAGTGATCTGCAGCACAGTCCACAGCCAGTTCCTGAACAAAAAGTGTACCCTGGTAAAGACCGTCTGGCTCCAATGGAAAGTGTTGATTTTGTAGAAAATATTGCCTTTGTTGTTGTTGTTGTGGTTTCAGACTCACCAGGTGCAAACAGGATGAAATATTTGAGCTAATAGTAACCAGCTGAAAAGAGAGAGCACAAAGCTCTGTGCAATAGCTTTGAAAGTTGTTTGCATGCATCGACAGGGTATCATTTCTCTGCACTTCATGTTTGGCCAAGAGACTTTGGTCCTTTTATAAAACAAGAGCCATCCAAGAATGGTACCTGTTAGTGGAGTTAGCTAAGTTTCATTGACTTTACCAATGTGTAGACAGCGAGTGCTGTACATTGTTGATGCTGTAGAGAAGAAAAGAGGCACTGAAGAACTTGCGAGAGCATAACAGAGAAACCGACCCGGTGTACAGGCTGTCATCATGGATGAAGACAACCTCGACAGCTGTTAGCTAATACATTTTAGTTAGCTAACGTCAACAAAACACCGGCTCCCAGCACAAAACAGACGTCAAGGAAGCACAGAAGCACATGTGAATCTTACGTATTGAACCTTTAATACAAGAAACAAATCAAAATGCCATATTCGATGGGAAACAGCAACACAACGCCACCATGTATGGAGAGCTGCAAAAACAAATGTCACACAAACATTTTGGCAAACTGTGACAAATTCAGAGAAGCAAGTGGACGAGTTTGAAACAACATATGAGTGAGACGTGTCAGACGTGTCTACCGGCAGTTCAGAGGGGAGAATCAGCTTCAGTTTGTCTGACCCTGTGGTTGTGTCTATCAGCTCCTCAAGCAGCAGCTCAGGTAGTATGTTACTGTATGAAATACTGCATCTGACCTTATGTCACAACAAGGTGATTCAAATCAAACACTGAAGGACAAGAGCTTGATGAATATCGTTTCAGTTTTAGCCCTGGCCTTTTCATTCAAATGGGAAGTTGAAATATGCAACGACTATAATATGCACCTGCTGCTGATCTTCATCAACCTAGATTCACATATCAACAGTGGATGGAAACATTTTGAATACATTTGGATGAAAACCTGACTATTGTTGCTGATTAACGTGCATTAATCCTGATTGATGCTGATTAATATGTGTATTAACAAACCTGCAAAGTGTGGTATATTCTGTTCAGTGTAGCTTTTCTTGCATTCATTTTTATGTATGAGCTTACTGTATGACGACAGCTCCAGTCTCAGAGGTTGTTCTGTCTTTGTTGTTTGTGTCTAAGTGATAAATGGCTTCCATGTCCTAGGAAGCTATTGACTATCTTTTTGACCTTGGCCGGTGGTTAGTGTTTCCTCCTCACCACAAGATGTCTCCTCAGCTCACAGGAAAAGCCCCCTCTGGCTCATCCCAATGACACAGTTTACACAGGATTTACTGGAAAGGCTGAGCGTTTGAAAACATCAGTACGTACTATGACGAAAATGAGGAGCTGTATAAACCTATGTATTGCAAAATACCAGGAAAGTAATAGCATCATTAGGCAGAGACTTTGCATGATGCAAAAAGGAAAACAAGAATAGTGCAGACAGAAAATAAAGATGAGAAACGTGACTGAAGACTACAACATGTGATTCTGTCAGTAAAATGAACCTGACTGACCAGATTAGATCACGAAAATGTTATCAGTGCCGCAGCACAAGCATGAGTTTATCAAAGGATTTCAGCACAAATAGAAACTTGTTAGTGGGAAAAGACGGGATTTAGTAACCGTCATCCTGGATTTGGCTGACTCCCATGGGAAAATAAATGTGGGCAGGACTGGCAGGTTTTTTTTTTGTTTTTTTTTTTACACACAGCTGAGCTGCAAAGATGAAAGTGTTTTCCTGGTGTAATGGATACGTGACAATGGGGTGGTGCCAAATGCCCCAAGCAAAGACCAAACTGGATCACGCCCAAATATCTACCTGTTAACGTTTACAGCGAATGTTCTGCAGTTTAAAGGGAAGTATCCACTAAAAAAACAGAAATGTTCTCATGGAAACTTTCTTTTTACTTAACTACTGAGATAACATCAGTGCTGAGCTTAGATGTGTACATTTTATATGAGACTGGATGGAACGGTAACTGCAAAATGTAAAAAACAG
>JAPQRN010000009.1:939707-953005 GCA_037367275.1 Coranthus polyacanthus | reverse complement strand
GTATATACGTATATATATATATATATATATATACGTATATACATACATATACATCAGCAGCTGAAAAACTGCAGAACTCTTTGTTGTTTTAACTTTTAATTGGTACCAAATCACAATGTAGTAGAAAATAACAGAACTGAGAAATAAGGTGTTCTTGACTTTTGTCTTTTCATTTTGTGAGCGATCTTTATGTAGCTGTCACACCACTGTGACCCATCAAACCACAGTTACACAGAAAACTAAATGCCTGGCGTCGTTTGCAGACACTTATTGATATGTACCACTGCACAGCTCTTTTTTTGCTGTTGTTGGCAGTGACCAAAGTCTGAACTTCGAACACACATCAGCTCTGACGTTGGTCAATATCCCCTGTTAAACCTGGGTCTTTTAATGTAAAGAGGATTAGTCTACGTCTGGGAAATCATCTCTCTGGCTCTCATCGAAGGATTTTGTACAGATAATCTACCACAGGGTACAAAAGCAGAATTTTTGACTAGATATAAACTCAATCCTGCACATGTGATTATTCAGCTCCAGAGGGAAACAGAGTGAAAACTGTACTTTAGTTTTGCATTCCCTGAGGTTATGACAGGTGTGTGCGCCCCGCGGGTCCCGTCGATGCAAAACAACTGCTGTGGAGACCAGGCGGTGAACTCTGGCCTGGGTGCAGACTGACAGGTGGTCAGTTTGGGGGGGTCGGTGTCAGCGTCACCTATCATGACCTGGGATGGGGTTTCACCTCCAGGGCCACACAGAGGTGTCCAGGTCCAGGACGTTTCCACTCACGGTCCACACTTTGCTCTTTCTGTTCACACTGCTTTGCAAACCTACAGTATATGTTTGTATTGTTGTCTTGACTCACATGCATTTTTAATGTGGTTTTCTCATGTTGTGGACACTTTAAAGTGATTCCATTTGAATCAACTTCTTCATCAGTGTTTTGTTTTTGTATTGTTAGTGTTTCTTCAGTGTAGCTTTCAGCTCCGCGCTTTTCAGAGAAGATCCACACACACTGTGCTGTCGGTTTGTTTGATCTTTTTAAAGCACAGATATAGGCTAGATCTCGAATGTTGTTTGTCTGTGGAGATGAGTGTTCTCTCAGCCAGAGGGCAAAGATGAGTCAAATTCAGAGTGTGTTATCGCTACAACGTGTGCACCCAAGGAGCCCAGCTTCTCTGACTTAATGCAGTCTCCCTTAAGAAATGCTTGTGTGAAACATGCTACAGTAATGTGGGTTATCATCCATATTATTGTATGGGTATATGACACTGACCATAAGAAATATCAATCTTATCAATTGGACTTTGTGGAAAATACAATTAATTTGGGAGGAGGTAAAAGAAGAAGAAGAATCTCTACACAAACAAGTATACAAAAAAACCAGCAGGGCAACTACCTTTAACTCGTCCAGCTCAACAAAGTCACTCTGTGGAGTAAACAGAAGATACATTTACATCGAGTGTTACTCACCAAAACATGCATCTCTGAAGTCCAATAAACACTTCTGTGCACCTCACGTGCAGAGCCAAGTGTTTTAAATCCAGTATTGTTTTGCTCCGTGGTTGCTAGCGTGCAGTCTTCTTCTTCCCTGCCTTTGTTGGCATATTGTTGCACTTCCTGGTGACCACCTGTAGGTCGGTGAAATAGTGTGCCACAATTGGTACAGGTGCTTCCTCATGCACATGCAGGAGGTGAACAAAAGGGCGAGCCATTCGTAGAAAAAAACAGCTTCACAGGTCTAATAAGTGTGGAACTCTCAAAGCCAATTTTTTGATCCTGTCTGAACCATGCCATCAATAACGCTTCAACAAGAAAATGGGAAAGCCTATACACATTAGTGACGTCATCCTAACATTGCCTGTCCATGACTCGCTGCAGCTCTCAACATGACCTGACTTGGAGTGATTTTCACCTCTTTTAATACTTTTTCACTCATTCTTGAAGAGCGAGCTGAAACGTGTCGAGGTGGCGCCCTTTTGTTGTTGGTGACGTGTATCACATTGGAGACGCGTTTCACTGAACCTTTTCACACAAAACTAAATGGTATTTTATTATCGTTACCACAAACTACGAATTTCTTGACTTGTAAAATTATCTTTTGAATTGACATCACATATGTGAATCATGCCATAATTCAAACAGCATCAGAAACGTATTTTTCTCTCTGCACTGACTGCTCTAGGTACATATTTTTTTATGAAGTAAGGTCCCATGGTGCACACCGGAAGGGGCAGGACTTTGCCTTTATATTAGCCGTTCAAATCTTATTAATGGAGGAAGAATTTACAAAAGGACCACCGGTATTCTTATTAGAGCATTAGATGATCCAAAAAAAGCAAATGAGCCCTGAATTCATTTTAAAATAACCTACTGCTTCAATTTCAAACTGTCATTTTCCGACGGCTGTTGTTGCCCCTTGGCTGCACATCATCATCGTGGGTGACCAGATTACGCAAATGTAGAATGTTTACACGTAGGAGATGAAGATATATCCATAGTGATGTTTCTGTCCTACTCATGGTGAAGTGTAGGACACAGTTAAACGCTTTAATCTGGAGTGTCCTTCATTGTTGTGAACTGTGACTTCATGTGGAGGGATGTGCAATTTGAAGGATGCAGTTTGGGAGGACGCCAAACGTTTTCTTTTTTTTTACTGCCCCTCACTTAGGGAGAGGATTATTTGCCAGAAAAATTACATTTGCTATAAAAATGTATTCCTGCCACTGCTGAACATACGAAGCAAGTGGAATAAACCCATTTTGCTGGTGGTTGCTCTCTTGTTTTTTGAACTCAGAAAGTTCAATAAAAGGCTCGGTTTGTTGAGCGCATGCCCTGCAGCCCTGGGACAGACTCATCTGCTAACCCTAAACACGTTTCATCTGAGACACACAAAAGACTACACGCATTGCTAATACTGTACACACTCATACACACACACAGCTGCATCACCCAGCACCAATTACCACAGCTGTGACCTCACACGTCCGGGTCAGTGCTTCCCACAAAATGGACAAAAAGAAACTTGTCCTGGAATCTCGGCTCCCAATTACTCTGCACTGAGCTCCCCGGGCGGACAAAGCTGCAGGTGAGAAGTTGGATGGGGCCCTTTCATAGCTTGGCAGTGGCACAATGGAGCAGTGTGGCATCGCATGGCTTGGCTGCAAGCCATGTTCACAGATGAAGGACTAGGATAGCATCTGTTTAAGGAAGGGATTTTCAAGAGGAGATATCTTTATTTTTAGTACCTTCAGGAGCTTATTTAACTTTGTTCACAACACAGAGCTACTTGTAAGAAAGAACGACAGGCTCATTTCTTTTTGGCTTTTGACAGCGTGAACAGATACCAAGCATGACCAAGAACCACGTATTTTCTTTTAACCTGTATGAAAAGAAAGTTTAACATCAGATGCAGAAACAACTTAAATTACTAAATATCTTTGTTCTCTTTTTCAGTGATTTGGAGGAGAAGCTTCACACCCCCCACCCCACTGCCGATTAAGTACAGATGGAGGCCATTAGCTTAGACGAGCACAGTGACCTGAAATGGAAAGGAGCTACCTTGACTTTGTGTTCTCGCTAAATGTGACTTCTTCTAAAGTTAAAGGTGTAATATTTCGACTTTAAAATATCTCAAAACAGCTAGGTCCATCGTACTGTATGTACACTGAGAGGCAATGAAAACGCAACACTTTTGTGTTTATTTTGGTTCATGAAGTGTAGTTATTTTTTTGTGAATACATGAGTGAAACTGACTCTTAAGACAGGAAGTCACGCTCCAGTCGTCATCATGAGGATTTACCCGGGACAGCAGGGCCGGGTTTCTGTTGTTTTGAGTATAGTGTACAGACTGAGCCTAACAGAAATGGAACTGCTGCAGTGGACCGATGCGGCGCCTATCGACTGCCGACAGGAACCGCGCCTTCGGTCTTTTAGAGGCCGGACTGAGAGCTTGGGAAGTTGCCGCCGTTTGGGCTGGAATGCATCCACTGTCACGAGGTCGGGCAACGACAACGACCAACTGGGCTCTTGAAAACTGGTTAGATGAGGAAGAAACAGTGTCGCGTTTTTCATTGCCTCTCTGTGTATTTTGTTAAATTTGTACTATGTCAAATGATTCCTACAGTGTTCAAATTCTGAGAAATCTGTAGTTTTGTTCAATGTAACAGTTTCATTTGGTCACCTGTAATGGTGTCATATCCCCTTCAAACATCAGAGACTGATACGTGTAAATCACACAATGTCACAGAATTAATATCACTCACATATCATAGCATTTAACATGTTAGTTACTTGTGGCTATTTCATTAGAATGAAATGACATAACTTGAATATACTATGTTGCTAAATGAAATGTGAATAAAACTAATACATTACCTGTATCTGTAAACATGATTTCTGTGATTTCTGTGAGTCACGTCCGATTTTCATCGAGAATGGTGGTGAAAACAACAACTCCCGAGATCCCATGCCACTTCCCATCATCATCAAGCTGTGTCTTTTAATAATGTTTTGACTGAGCAACCATTGTTTAATGTGTTTATGTGTATTACAATAAGAAGACATTTGGCTAAAGTGCAAGTGGAGCACAACAAAGAGCTGGTCTAGATCTGCTGCAATGGTTAATGTCATTTTAAAGGAAAAAAAAATATTTAAAAAAATGTTTAAAATGATTGAAATGATTTATTCAGCCAATTCTGATTAAATTACAACACTAATTAAATAATAATGATATAAAATTTCCATCAAAAGCACACTTGTCTTTCTATTTTGACAATCACTTAATCCTTTTCGTCATTTTGAAAATGAAAATAAACTTTGGATGGTTGTGACAATAACAGTGACAGTAATCTTACAGTAACTTAATTTGTATTTAAATACATAATACTGGGCTGTGTGAAGCTAGAATCAGGGGTGTAGCACACTGGGCCCGAATATAAGGGGAAGGACACTGGAAAAGCGTGTTTACCCAGACTTTTCTAGAGCCGTCCCTCCACTGGGGGTCTGGGTAGTCAGGCCCAGTTTCCCTCCCACTACGACGCCTCTGGTTATAATAGACATACTGTACTTCGCAATTGATTTTGACATTTTAAGGAACATAAAATGGGCACACCCACGTCGTGTCTGGATGTGCCTGTTTCACCTAAATCTAAAACTGGCACACCCAGCTGAATCCTACAAGTTAGCTGCAAATGAAAAACAATTAACATTACTTCATAATATTACACTGTCGTTGTATGAAGTATGATAAGGAAGGTGATAGGTCAGAATTTTTTGAGTGACAGTGCATTTTGCAAAAGTCCAGTAGGCTTCAGGTCTGCAGAGCCCCTCCTCTGTCGCTCAGTTTACAGAGCGTGTGCACAGAGGCTGACTTTCTGCTACCAACAGGCTTTTAAAATCAAAAAATGATGTCAAAACAAAGCAGTTTGCTTAAGTTTGTTACAGACAGCTGTGAGGAGCAGGAGGAGGAGAGTTCAGTGGACACAGTTTGAGGAGCTTGACTCGTGACCTGGTGACATTTCCCAAAAAGAATCGTCTCCTCTGGTCCCTCGTCGCCACGCAAACATAACGAAACTTTTGAAAGACTCTGTTCAGCTGTGAGTCGGATACAAACTGGCATCAGGACGTCAGCGGTGACAAACAAACCGAGCCGTTTGTCCCTGTTCTGCTTTGAAAAAAAACTGAATCATTGGACTGTAATGAGATAATGATTCAAACACAAGCCCTTCGTCTACTGCTCTGATCAGCAAACGTGAGCTACAGTTTCAGTCTGTACTGGTCTACGTCTGTTTCAATACTATTGGTTATTGTAGCCTTTAGTTTAAGTTGAGGTCTTGTACTAACCCGATGTTTCTGCTGCTCTGTGTGTGTGTGGTTTGTGTATCTGCTGTGTCATGTGTCTATGTTCAAGCATCATATCATTACTGATCACGTTGGTGCTATTATTGATCACTGATTAATGATGCTGTTGTGTCTCTTAGCTGTGTGTGAATCTGTGGCTTCACATCATAAGGTGAAACTTTTTTGAATACTATTCGGGCAGCTCTACTCAATAAAATAGAAAACGTATATATTTTCTTGATTTCTACTAATTCCTATACACTGTACCCAACACTATAGGACAAAAGACGGAGCTATAGGCATCTGTTCTTTTAATAACTGATGAGATGCTGTATTTAAGATTTAAACAGTCAGGCAGTAACTCTGTTTTTATGATCCGTCTTGGTCGGGCTAGACCCACCTGATTTTCTCTGGGCACACCCACACTGTGATTTCTTCCTACGCTACTGGAGCGAAATACCCTACATTTATTTGCTGCAGTAAATATGTTTTCTGGGTCTTAAATTATGCCAAAGAGGAACAAACCAGAAACGCTTTAGGAAAGACATAAAGAGGTGGAAACAAGGAGAGAAAGGACAAACAAGAGGATGGGATAAAAACTGTAGGAGCGCTGTCTTTGGGAAACACAGCCGTGGTATGTGTTTCCGAGTATGGTGAGGTCAACAACAGAGGCCTGCATTGATTCCACATAAGTGGTAAGGTCAGAAAATATCATGGGACCTTTGGCCCTGGGCAGTTTCCAATCGCTCTGTTTCTCATAATCTGTGGAAAACTTGTCTACCCTTTACAGTTCAATGACCATTCTTGTCTGCAGCAATTATAATGCCCTCTTTGCACCCTGACAGTCAATGCAATGCACAAGTGATCTAATGAGATTTTTTTCCCACTGCTGTAAAGCCACACTGGATATTTTGAGTCTGATTAAGAGATACAGTACACAAAAAGATCTAATGAATATGTCTTTGATTCACACATAGCTCCCTAAGGAACTGAATTTAAAGTGGCTAAACTTTTTTGAAAACTGGCGCAAATCAAGTACTTTTAATATCAAAACAAGGGTTCTATATATTGCTTTGAGTGTTGACAGTGTTCCCAAACCGATTGTGATGGCCCCCTTCTGCACACAACACTCAAACACAACCTCGGGGGCCATGTAACGATGACTTACTGGGTCAAATGCAGTCTGCAGATATTGCAGAGATGCACTAATGTGTGCGCACACACAAAGTGGAAACAGACGGCGCTAAAAATAAACCATCTGAAATATTTAACTTACTGACCCAGAAAACAACCTCAGTGCAATCATGTGTTTGCACAAGCAGAGGACACCATGGCTGCAGAGCTATGATATCATTAGGCTGATGTTTAACCATTAATAAAATGCAAAATACATACAGTTTGCCCCAAGTTAATGCATCATCGCCACATTCAAATGAATGGGGCTTCTTTGTTGTTCATCCAGTTGATTAAATCATGAAAAGAGCAATTAAATAAAGAAATTTATGATCATGCAATGTTGACTCCAAGGACCTATTAGCCTGACGTCTTCATGCTGTACAGAAAACCTACATAAAAGGTAAAAGACTATTGATCCCCTAGGACAGACTGTGTATTAAATACAACCAATAATTACATGGCCTCTTTCTGTTCTTTAATGAGCCGTTACATGAAAGCAGTGAGTCTACACGCCCAGAGTTAACTAGAAGAGTAAAACCAAATGAAGAAAAGTTTCTCTGTGCAAGGAATGTGAATACATGTCACTAAACGTAATGTGACTAAAACTTGAATACGTTACCTCGTCTGTAAACAAGATTTAACGGGTTTTAAATTCAATTAAACAGGTTTTTATCAACAGTGGTGGTGATCTCACATTACTTCGCGATGTGATCTTTTGTTTTGATTGAATGACCCCTAGCAGCAGAAATTACATACTGTACAGATAAAAAAATAAGCACATCTTAGATTTATAAATTGACATATCGTGTCTTCGTTTCTTTGTTGGTTATGCAGTTAAAAAAAGGTTGATGAAATCATTTAAAGATCACTTATATCAAGTCATTTTGCATCATGTAAACACTGTGTATAAAGACAGCACACAGCAATCCAATAGAAGGCTAATTCACTAATATATTTCAATATTGACATAGATGTGTGACCACTGACTTATGCAAGCCACCAAGCTAATGTGTATGGTAACGTTATCGTAATAGCTAACTTAACATTAGAAAAGTTGACTCATCTATTGTTAGGTTAACATTTAACGTTATGTTAGCTAACATTAGCTATGGCTAAAATGACTTGTGGCCAATGTTACTTATGGCAGCTTCATCAGAATGAAATGACAGAACATGAATCAGTTATGGGCGACATGGTGGTTCAGTAAGCACTGTGGCCTCACGGCAACAGGGTCCTGTTAGCTACACAGACCTTTTCATTAAAATGAAATGACATATGAAATGAATATACGCCACTACACGTAATGTGAATACATCTTTAATACATTACCTTATCTGTAAACATGATTTCAGCCGAGTCACATCAGATTGATTTTCACTGACGACGGTGAAGAAAACAACTCCTGGGATCCTACAGAGACCTGTTGGCTTGAGAACTTCCTGCTGTGTAGAAACCCTACCAAAGAAGTGAAACACTATTGATCCCCTAGGAGTGATAACATAGAAATACAACAAAGTTTCTTCTTTGATGAGCCATTAGATCAAAGCGTTAGCATACATGAACACACCCAGAAGTAATATTTAATCATTAGCTCGCAGAACAAAAATCAAAACTTGAAGAAAGAGTTAAAGTTCTGTCACCCCAGACACACTCTTGTCTTGCTGGTCAGGATGAGGAAGAGGACACGATGATTGGCATGGCCCCCTGTCCTGCTTGCAGCTAAACAGCCATGTCCATATTCAGCAATGATATTGGCCTCTAACCCCCAGACCAGATGCCATTACCATTTTAGAGTCACACAGAGCGTCGGGGTTGGTGCACAACACTATCAATATTAATGTTCTGTGACTGAGGCGGCTTTGGAAGAACTTTCTCCCACATCAATATTGATGGTGTTGCCATACATTGGAGTCGGGGCCCTCTTTAAGGATTTATAAGAGGAACGCTGGTGGGGGGTGCTGTCTCTCCTTCTTTGCAAAGGGGGCCAATGCCATTTTTGGCCCGCCACTTCAATGATGTACATTTTCCTGCCGTTCAGAGCAATTTCCGTGGGAGAGGGGTGACTCCAAACCACGCTTGATGAGATCTGAGTGGAGAGAGGTTGCGCCGAGACAGATCCAATTCCCCTGCAATGCTTTGCCGGAGATGATAGTTATGGAAAAATGAACGTTCCATTTCAGGGGATCTGGGAATGCTAAATGGGGGTCTGTTGATTCTGGAAACGGGGGGTATTGCTTTTGGGACATCTTCACAAACAGTCCACCGTTGGACCACACACGTAGACACAGATCCAATTCATTATAATATTAGCTTTGGAGATGCATTGCTCTATATATCAAGTGTTGACAGGGCATGCTCAGGGAAGTTTCAGGCCAATCTGTGACTTGCTTTTGGAAATAAATCAGAGAGAAAAACATGGAAATTAATGAATCTCTGACCTTTGGCTTTGTGTAGCTGTCATTAACTACTTTCTGCACTTATATATTTAACAGCCTATGTCATTTTACATAACATAGTATAGGCTAAAAGCTAGTGAAACTCTATATGAGGTCAGAATGTTGTGTAAAGCAATGAAACATTTGCAAATAATGACTTCACTGGAGCCATGTAACAGAACTAAAATTTCAGTAATAAAGATATTCTATGATGGACTGAAATGACAGCAAATTTGAAGCGAGCATCGTTTTCGTTTTATTCCATTTGTGGTGTGTGATATGCAGCGATTGATACTGCAAGGGATCATCTATATTGCTCCTTCCATTTAGATTGAGAATCAGTCTTGATGTTGAGAAGGCGCATAATGATGCCAAATAAAAAACACTCCATTAGTCCCTGCTTGGAAAATGTAAAGAACAAAATACACAAGTGAAGTTCAGATACCTGAAAACTCAAATACAAGTAATGGAATATTTATACTTTATCTTTCCACCTCTGCTCTCTGAGACCTTTAGCCTTTAGCTTCCCAGGTTTGCTCTTTGCCCTTGTGCAAGACACTGAACCTGAAACTGGGTGTCTTAGACACAATCTGCAATGCAATGGAAAACCAACTTCTTACATTTGTGAAGCTTCACTTTGGTATCTTTGCTCGATAAATTACAGGAAATTTACCATAATTGCAAAACAATAAATTGACCGACTGATAAATACTGTAATGCACTTTTACAATCCACCTGCCACCGTATTCCCTATCGCAGTTCCGCATTTTTTGTTGTTGTTGTTCTGGCTGAGCGGAGTGACCGCAGTCCGTTTAACATTTAGATCAAATTGAGCAGCAACAGTCCCATCACATCTCATCAGGTTATTGATCCCTCAAGCAACAGACTCTGTCAGTGTCAAGCGCACACCTTCTCTCAGGACACGTGAAAATGAACATGTTGCAGAACAGAAAGCCCCGCTGCTGTGACAAGACATGGGTGACCGATACATCTGTCCAGCCCCCACCCCCTCCACACCTTCCTTTTCACCTTAATACCACACTGTATCTTGATGGTGAGCCCCTAAGTGGGACCTCTTTGGAGAGACGGAGTCTGACCTTAATTCAATGTGACATCCCAACCTATCGATCTAGACCGCCGCGTACCCCAGAGATGGAGGCCTCCACCCCCCTACCCCCTCCCTCCCCTTAATATTCACATTTACCAACAACACAAAACATGCTTTTTATTAAACAAAAATCCCTCCATATGTCTCACCTCTTCCACCAGGTCTGAATTACGCTCACAGCGACCTCCTTCCTCCTCCCACGTAGGGCACCGTTCATCTTTGGCGGGGCCCTTTTGCTAAATTGAAAGTGTGTCATAACAAATAGGGGACGTGTCTGGCTTAAATGCATGTGACTGGCGCCCATGTCATCTTTGTCAAGGGAGCGTCCCTTGTATTTTTAACTGGGGGGGACTGTGACATGGACGTAGAACAATTACTGTCAGAGCACACTGGGTGATGAATCTGCTGCCTTATTGTGTTTGTCATGTCGACCTCTGGCTGGGACCTGATTGGTATGGAGGCCTACCTACAGACGCTTGAGAAAGATGCATTGTCTCCGTCCTGCATGTGTAAATGTGTGCATCATAGTGCTGTGGTGCAACCTAATGGACTTGACTTGGTTGTCAGGAGACATACGGTGTAGTTTAATGAGGTGAACTACTGCGTAAAGTTAAGTACTGAGAAACAAAAATGGGTCCTATGTTAACAAAAAAGATTGAATAGCTATGAAGTTACTGTCTTGTGTTCTGTGTCACGCTACTTTTGATCCAAACTAAAACATTTGGTCATTTTAGACTTTTAATATATTATATTGTGTAAACACATCCAAGGTCCTCAGAGGATAAATATTCAAAATCGACAATGTTTTTACGCTCATTTGTGGTGGTTTTTGCCTCTTTGTTAATGCTCTAAATGGAAGATGGAAACACTTTCTGAATAAGTTCTGATGTTCAACTCTCGTGACTGATCAGCTCTTTCAACTCGTTGTTTAATCCTTTTGGCGATTAATGTTTCCTAGTTTATTCGCACCAGACCATCTGATGGAAATGCGCCTGATTTGCATTTTCTTTTTCGCAAAATTTTGCTTCAAATTGGCTTCACAATTATATGGAAACACAGTTAGTGACGCCTTGAGACTTCCTTTAGCACCACTGGGAGGTTGACATTTTTGATCATTTTAACATCTCATTGGACTGAATTGAGCATTTCGCACAAACATTCATTTTCTTGTTGAGAAGAATATTCTCACGTTCCATCTAGTGGCATCATTGAGTTAAAATTGTTATTTTGTTTATATATTTTGTTCAGTAGTTGATAATTAGATAAATGCAGATAGACACAATTATTTTGAAAGAGAAAACAGGAAAGCAAAGATAATCTTGTTAAAGTTCTTGCAAATGAGCATTAGTCAAAAATGATTAGGTAATAAAGCCCTTATAAGATGCTAATTAACATTATTATGTGTTCATAAGCAAGTATTACTAGGTAACCCAGTTTTTAGACTGCTTATGAGCATTAATAAAAGCCAGATACTTTCATATATGTGTTTATAATAACATTACAAAGACATTTATTGAACTAACTCACCTTAAGACTAATACATACTTTATTATGCATTTATTAGCTGTTAACCAGGGAATCAGTACCAGTTAACTATGCTTTTTTATGCAGTGACTGGATCTAACGTGAGAACAACATAAATCCTTTATTACGTGGACTACAATTATATAGTGCTTTAACTTAACAGACAAAACACATGTAGTGATAAATAAACTGAAATGAACTGCCAACCCCGCTGTAGCATTAGTTAATTATTACCTATTAACTAACACTAATTACAAAGACGTGAAGCCTTAGCATCGTTTCAAAACAGCAACAAATCAGGTTCTTACTTAATAATCCCATATTTGTTTCACGCTAAATAATAGATGTGCATCAAAATGATCTTTAATTGTTCCACCTGGCTCTGCAGGTCCTGATATTTACGGTGTCTGATTTGTATCTTGAAGCCACGTATTTTGCTTTTATGGTTTATGCTGAGCCCGATGTTTGCAATAAATGGCAGGTGTGCAAAATTGAAGTGCAAAAGTAATTCAGCTCCTGCCATTCAAAGGAGCTATGTCAGTTTGATTTACCTGTACACATAAACATGCACACACACACACACACACACACACCTTTGGGCCACATGTGTTTTTTATATTCATATGGTGAAGGAAAGAAAAAAAATGTGCGCCTCCAAAATGGAGGTTGAAGGGTCATGGTGTTTGGCCAGGAGTGACAGCTCTGAAATGAAGGCATAAGTCAATCGACTACTCTTTACAGACACACACACACACACACAGACAGACACACACACACACACACACACACACAGACAGACACACACACACAAGCAGGGGCAGAAGGCAGGATGAGTGTGGGCGGTTGCGAAGGAGGGTGTGGATTGAGGGACTGGGGGAGGTAGTTAGAGGAGGGGATGCTGGGTGTAAAGGGCATGAGGTTACCATGTGGGGAGAGTGTGTTTTGTATGTGTATGTGTGTGCTTTATGTGTGTGTGTGTGTGTGTGTGTGTGTGTGTGTGTGTGTGTGTGTGGTGAGAGGTTGCTACGAATCACACATCACACGTGATGTTCTTTAGGCAGAAACACGTACTTTCTATTCTTCTGTCTTGTATCCATCTGACCGCTCTCTGTGTCGTTTACCCAAACTTAAACACAAAAGCAGACACACACACACACACACACACACACACACACACACACACACACACACACACACACACACACACACAGAGACAC
>JAPQRN010000009.1:890326-906444 GCA_037367275.1 Coranthus polyacanthus | reverse complement strand
TTAAACACATTTCAATGCCCCCCCCCCCCCCCCCTAAAAACAACAGTTGTTACATTTATTATCTTTAATACAAAACCTGATTGTACCGGTTTGACATTAAGGAAACTATCAAAAGCTACCATTTTTTTGTTTTTCCCATCTCAAAGTGAGGCTGAGTTGGTACCATCCTGATCACGTGAACCGCACCTTCCACTGGCTCAAGCAAACACTTTTTACAAGCCACACATTTTAGGAGTTCTATATGATAGAAGCAAAAAGGCAATTATCACGGTAACACTTTACAAAGTGCTTTACAAGATAAAAACACATACAATAAAAAAATACTGTAAAAATATTGCAAAGCAGTATGGTTACTTTATCAAACACTTCATCAGGAATATAAAGTTACTGTGTTCAAAGATTATCACAAAACTACCAGCAACATTAGACAGTGTCAACAGTGACAACAGTGTCCAACGCTAGCTACCGTTAGCTTAGAAGTGGAGTTAGCGAACGTCAACAAGTGACTGTGTGCGTACGTGAGGTTGGTATCGGAGCCTTTCGTTTGTAACTCATTTTTTAAGGACGGTCTCAGTTCCCTACATCCACGGTAACAGCCTGTACACTGATTTATATGTAGAGGACTCAGGTGTTTTTTTTTTTTGCATGAAGTTCTTCGATGCCTCTCTCCTCCTCTATAGCAACACAGTGTTCAGCGCTAGCTACTGTTAGCTTAGAAATGGAGTCAGCTAATGTCAACAAAACCAGCTCCCAGCACAACACAGACCCCAACACAAACTCCACGTAAGCATACAAGCCTGCACTATTCTGACATATTGAAACTTCAATTAGTCAATTGTCAAACAATTGTATCAACAACCCAACAATCACAAATTTTAGGATATCAGTCAGAAATCTGCTGCAGAGGAGTGTTATTGTCCCTGCTGATTTCATAACTCTGAGCAAAATAAGAATCATTTCATTTAATCAACATCATTTCAGCATGACTGAAACTTGTTTTCCACGAAGACCCATCAGAGTTTTGTTGAGAGCCGAGGTGATACATTTGCCACAAAGCTGTGTTACTGTCCCTGCTAACTTCATGTCTTTGAGCACCTCACTCTTTGTAAGACAAAATAAGAATAATTTTGTTTAATCTATCGACTCACAGTCTCAGAGTTTTGTCGAGAGCCGAGGTTGCACAAAATTTGACAGAGGCGTAATTGTCTGTGCAGGAAAAAAAAAAAAACAGTAAAATAACCTGTTATTAACCGGTGTAGTTCTGCAGCATATGTTGCACACTAATAACAGCAAAACCATTACACAAGGCAGCTCAAAATCATCAGTTCTAATTAGACTAATAATCACAAAATAGGTTTTAAAAGCTCCCACGCTGGTCTGGTGATTAATCTTTAGCTGGTTTCATGTTGTAAAAAAACAGAGTTGAACTTAAGGTGATGGTAATAGCCTATTAAGGCCTTTTAATTGGAAGCCCCCCCTGTTCCTCTTACTTACAAACTCTCTCTCACACCACACCGCCAACTAATGAAATCAGTGAATGGACGGCTTGAAAGGGAAGGACAAAAGCAGAGATAGGGAGAAGACAATATCCTTGTGTGGGAGAATTAGTTACACTCAGTAGTCTAAGTATTCAAAGCGCAGGGGTAAAAAAAAAAGAAAAAAGAAAGGGGGCTAGAGGGGGATTAAGAGAAAAGTCCACACAGGTGGGTTTCTAGGAGGGAGGAGGGGGTCACATGACAGGACGCCACCTCGTTTGATAAACAACAGTCGGGGCCCACAGGAAGGAGGAAGGGAGTTATTTTATAGGCGGAATCAACTGCTTCAGCACATCAGGTATTCATTATGGTAAATCTCCCAGGTGTGCAGTACATGCAAGTAAAGTCAAACATCTTAGGAGGTTGGATTTGATGCTAAACAGCTTGGACTGATAGATACAGACAATAACTAGTGACTCACAAACTGGTTTTCTTAGTAAATTTGGGTATTTTTACAACGTTTTCTGACACAACAATAGGCTAAACATCTCAGAAATGTCAGAAATGTACAGTATATTTTGTCACCATAACATGTTTTTCAGTTTGGAAACGTTTAAAGCGACTTTTTTTCCACTTGTGTAACATTTGTGCGTTTCTGTGTGCTTATGTGAGGTTTGTGTTGAAGGCTGCCAGTGGTTTGTTGTTGTGAGCGAACTCCACTTCTAAGCTAACGGTAGCTTGTGTTGCACACTGTTGTCACTGTAGAGACGCGAAATCAGTTAAATTCTAAATTGTTTGTTTCTGAGCTGACTGCCAGGACCTCCAGCTCCTTCTTTGTGTGTTTCCGTTTGTGTTCCAAGTCCCTCTTTTATTTCTTCTTCGTTGGTTCCCATATACCGCTCCCCTTTTGATTAATCCCCTCACTGGAGAGGTTGGTACTCCTTTTTTCCTTTGAGTTTTCAACCATTATCATCCTTTTATTTCTTATTGTCTATGCATATATTTTGCAATCACCTTACATGTTACGTTCATTTATTTAAGTTCACTTGTGTATTTTAAATTAAGCTAACTTAACAAGGGCTAATGTCTAACCAGTCTTACTGATGTGTTTGTTTTTTTGCTATATCCTGGATGCAGAAGTCCACACCAGTTCAAACGAGCATCATGATTTTTCTATCAAAACTGACCGGAGCCCTCTACATAGAAATCAGAAATCAATCAACTTTTTTGTCCCCCCTGCATGGCTCACTCAATCACGTGATCATGCAACAGCAAGTCATGGGAGTTTTTTTTCTTCCTGGGAGTGTTAAGGCATGGGGCTGGTTTGGCTGGTTTTCGGGCCAGAGTGCACAGGCCAAGGCCTAAGCCCTACGGAGGATCCGCACTCAGTTACTGACACGCAGGCAGCTCCCCTTCCCTCCCCTCCAGGGCACTAACCAGAGGAGTGTGCATGTCAAGACAGATGGGTCACAGATAAGACTCTTTCAAGGCTTTCTCTTTGGACTCCCTCTGTACCCTCTTCAACTCCCTCTCAACCTCTGTGATCTCCCCACTCCTGCTCGCTAGCTTTGAACCTGTGCCTCATTCCTATTACACCCCCACATCACCTCCCCTTTCTGTCAATCACATCATTTCTGCTCCAGTTTGGCTACTTACCCTTTCCCTCCAACTTTCTCCTCTTAAACATCTTCTGACCTCTTACTAACTTTCATTCAACTCCTTTCCACTTAACAGATGTGGGAAGTAACACAAGTACTTTATTACTGTGTTTGAGTCGAGTTTTCGGGTACCTGTACTTTACCTTATTTTTCTCCCTACATTTTAACACAAATACCTGTTCTTTATACTCCTTACATTTTAAAAACAGGCTTGTTACTTTAGTTTTAATGCATTTGAGGCGAGTTATCAGTTATTTTTATTTTGCATGATTGTGCGCCTTCCCAACATCAACGTCAATTTCTACCTAAATGGATGGAGCAATAACGCATAGAAAACATGATCCCATGGAGTATTCATCAGTGCACGTCACTCACAACAGATAACATAACAAGACGAAAACCACATAAAAGACGTAACAAGATGAAAATGGCCTAAAAGATGTTACAAGATGAAAACGATGTAAAAGCTGTAACAAGATGAAAATGATGTAAAACACAACAGGATGGAATAACATAAAACATGAAAAAAGATGAAAACGTTTTAAAAGTTGTACCAAGATAAAATGACGTAAACGATGTAACAAGATAAAAATGATGTAACAAGATGGAAATTACATAAAAGATGTAACAAGATGAAAACATTACAAAAGATGTAACCAGATAAAAGCATAATAAAAGACGCAACAAGATAAGAACAGCGTCAAACCATTTAAAGACCTAACAAGATGAAACACCGTAAACAATGAAACAAGATAAAAACACTGTAAAAGACGTAACTAGATGAAATAACATAAAGCTCTTTACAAGATGAAAGCGACACAAGTAAAGGGAGACTGGACTGCAGAGAAAAGGTGACTTAATGTTTCATGTTCTGTTGCTGACATTGAAAACTGACTTGATTAATATGACGTAAGGTTGAGTTCACTTTGCACACAAACAGCTGCTAGAAATGTCCTTCAAAGGCCTACTTTTTACCTTTAATACTTCGAGGACCTTTCAGAGCCTGGACTTTTTCACTTTTACTGCAGTAACGAAGTTGAATCAGTACTTCCACTGGAGTTAAGAATGTGTGGACTTTTATTACCTCTGCCATTTAACCTGTTCCTTGTATGTGCAGCTGAGGTGAAAACGCTCCATATCCCTTCTTTTAGTGTAATGATTTCCCCAAATCCTCCTCCGGCCTCTCCAGGGCTCCCACTTGCTCATGGCTGAACCCTGACACATGACTTTCTCTGCCTTCCTTCCCCCTCATTCTTTAGAGCTACGTCCCAAAAAGGATTACAATCACTTAGCCCCCCGGAGCACTCAACACTCTATATGATCATGTTTATATCTCACGCACAGCCTGAAGCTATTATCATATCACCATATTATGTTATTGCTTCGCCCCTCGGGTATTACTCAGTGCTGATGTTTTCAGTCGAGAGGTTGTAAGTTATTCAAACACCGGTGTTTAGAATATTTGGTAAGATTTGAATGACAGTCAGTCCAGGAACATGCAGCAGACCTGTGCAGCATATGATATTCACATAGCTACTTTTATAGTCACTGCAAGAAAAAAAAATAAAAATAGCCGGCCTCCCCCGTAAAGCTCCAGTTCGGCATGTTTATCATCATAAAACCAAAGGCAGAGTTAACAGAGATTGAGCACATTTACAGCTGAGCTTCAGATATCATAAAAGTAAAAACAATTGATTAGCACGACGGTTTCTCAAGCGGTCACTGGTGTCACTTTGCACCTGCAGGACTTCAGCTTCAGACGACATTACAGTGTACGTAAATGTTTATTTTTCGGCCTTTGCTGAAAAAAACGGAGAGAAGTCAGTCATGAGATGCTAAACATATGAAAATGGACAAGAACATATG
Organism: Coranthus polyacanthus; assembly: GCA_037367275.1. Lineage (NCBI taxonomy): Eukaryota > Metazoa > Chordata > Actinopteri > Kurtiformes > Apogonidae > Coranthus > Coranthus polyacanthus. The sequence goes on along the minus strand of JAPQRN010000009.1, from coordinate 901,445 downwards.
TAGATAAAAATGTTTCTGCCACTTTGACAACACAGAAATAAAATGAAAAAAAAACAAACTAAAAGCAAATAACAAAAAGCACGTTCAGCAACTGGACAACACGCACTCAGCATTAAAAAAGTTGCACACAACAAAACAGATGTTTCTAAAAGATAAAGTGATGAACAAGCAAGAGATAAAAAAGCTTTGGCTGTGTGATATCATACTGCAGAAACATTTGCTGTGTTGCTGTACTTCCAGTTTATTTCACTTGAATATTTTTTTTTTTGCAGGTTTGGCCATTGTTTCTATTAGGTTTTGATAAAACAGGACTAACTGGACAAAGTAATCTCTGAGATCTGGGAATGTGGGAATGTCGCTAAAATCCAGTCGGACACACCAAGAAGCACAAGCAATCATACAATCAGACAGAAATACTGGTAAAAATCCTGCAACAACCACATTTGTCACATTTCTGCAAACCTATGTCACACCATGCAATCTCAATGTTTTGGAACCAAAAGTACTTTTCATATCAACATTTCTAAATACGTGGATAACAGTGTTGTATATTTATGGCACTTTTCATCTATGTCTCAGGAATAACATTCATATGTTACAATCTAACAATTGTTGTGATTAGGTTTCGTTACTAGGTGCATTTCCATAAACATATTTTCTGCTCATTTTTGAGTTTTGCATTAGAAAATGTTTATGGAAACACCAAAATAGGTTAGACAGGTTATTGACAAATCACGTTGTGATTTTATACGTATGAATGTTTTGTACAAACCTACAATAGCAACATTTCATTTTGCGACTGGGTGCAACTCTCAAACAATTAAATCAAGAAATCAGTATTTATTTTTTTCTTTTACACAGTTGGGTTGTAATTTTACTGTCCATCTTTGTTTTTTCTTCTCAGTATGTTGGCTAACCTGTTCGATCTCGACTTCTTAGGTTTCTTGATGTTTTGTAGGTAAGATCAAAGCTGGGAAAAAAAGTGTAATTATCCTTTAAAGTGCAGTGTGTCAAGCTCTCCATGGCCACTGCTGAAAAACCAGTAGTTGATAATCTCCTTTCAACATGCAACACTGTTTTGTATTGATTGCATCCCATTTTCATCTCAGAGGTTGATTCACCTCTATAGTGCGTCTTTGAGTCCCGTATTAACCCATACGTGATATTGTTTAGGCTGCAGTTCGGGTCAGAGGGGTCAGCCATACGCAAGGCCAGTAAACGCAGGCTTAATCTCAGCTCTTCCAGATGTACCAGCCAACTCAAAGGAGCTGCAAAGGCTCCACTCTGACTTCCACAAAACGTGATCTATTGTTCATCTGTCAGCAGCGTCGTGATATATTCTATCCTACACTCGTGGACAAAACATACCCCGGCGATTATACAAGCGGGGCCATTTCGCTCTGCAACAACGCCAGCCCGGTGACTGTGGACACCAGGCTGCTTGACCTCAGGGTCTCACACTTCTTTGTTTCCACTGACCTCTGTTTCTTTTACCCCCCCAACCTTCTGAACCTAAAACCTCTGTCCTTCCTAGCCACCCCCTTCCTCTCCTCTCCTTTCCCTGCCTCCCTCTCCCACACACTCTTCACACACTTACAAATAAAGAAATGGGGCCCCTCCAGTTTATTTTATTAGCACTTTGAAACCCAGGCCTTTTACAGGGGAGTGGAGGGAAAAAAATAATAGAAAGGGGCTTTAATTAGGAGAGTTATTAGGGCTCAAATAAAACAACAGGGTCAGGGGGAAGTGCTGGGTCAACAGGGAGTGTGTGGGCTTTGATATGGGACTTTGTCATCTTCGGATGACAATATCCCCATTATAAGAAAAGAGCACAGATTGGGGTGACACTGAAGAGCATATAGAGCATCGTGAAGGACTGGACACACTTTCTCCAGAGTCTGACAATTGGGGCTGGATGTCACCGCTGATTTCCAGAATGGATTCAGTTCGGATTCAATTCGATTCACTTCAATAGCTGTTCTTTTTGAATATTTCAGTTTCAATATACATTTTTTTGCTCAGATATGAAAGAGATTCTCAGCGAAATAATGCTGTAAATTGTACAAGGAATCCTCTAACCTGGTGCATTATTAAAAATATTCATGTTTACATTAAGAACTGACCACAAAGCAGCTACATTAATGTCATTTTTTATTAACATGGCCAACAATTGGCAATATTTTTTTCTTAAGTGCAGAGGTAACTAATAGGTTATTTTCCTCGTCCATTAATCCATTAGTTTTTCAGTTTATAATATGAAAATTGTGAAAAATGTTGACTAGTGTTTCCCGAAGCTCAAAATAGCGTCCACAGATTTTTTTTTTCTCATGGCGTACAAGAAAAAACTGTCTTTGCACAATAATAATTAACACTGCAAGTCATATTTGATATTTCTCATCCATCTTACTTTTTCAGCTAAAATTCAACAAAAACTAAACTGAAACTCAAAGTACATTAAACTAACTAAAACTTAACTAAACATAAAAACCAAACTGAAAGGCTAAAAGAATAATGTAAATTTCCAAATGTAATGACTCTTACGTTGACATTTTGCATACCTGTGGTTTGCAGAAACATGCAATGACAACATTTTATTTTGGCGTCAGCTGCACTGGTTGAATGTCAGCCTTGTGTATTTATATCTGTGTTTTACTCTCTGATGGATTACACTGTATTTGCAGGAGTTTGCATGAGCGCCACTTAGTACGGCTTCCAGCTGTGTTTGTTCAGTGCCAGGTGTGCTGACCCCTTCCTTTGTGACAGGGAAGCCCCAGCAATTTCCTCTCCTCTGCTCTTTAGCGGCTTCCGACTCGGTCGTACCTCAGCGTATGATCCCCTTTTGTCCCCCTTCTCACGTTCCCTCTCCTGCACTTCCCCTTCCCCTCTTCCTCTCCTCCGCAGCGGCCGCTCCCTTTCGGCTTTCTCGCTGTTTACCAAACACACCGATGGCCTCCTCCTCCTCCTCTTCCTCCTCCTCCTCCCTCGTCCCCTCTCTCCTGCACATGCATGTCTTTGTTTGCACTCATCTGAGTAGAAAATGGTTCCCAACTACCGGCGGGGTTTGCAGTGTGAGACAGGAGGCCTTAAGTGCTGCTCGCCGGGGGAGAAACAGGGGCTCTGGATGTTTCTGAGTGCAGCCTCTGGGGGAGAGGAGGGGGTGAGGGATGGGAGGAAGGAGGAGGAAGAGGAGACTGTACAGAATATCATCACGCCTGTTGTTTCAGAAGCCAAAAGCACCTGATCACTGCATTGTCATTGTCTAAAAAAGTGAGATTCTGCTATTGTCTTTAAGTTATAAGAAAATCATGTTCCAGGTCTGGAAAAGTCATGAAATTAAGTAAAATCAGGGAAAGTTTTTTGAAAAGTCACTGAATTAAATTTTTAGGGGAGCAAACTCCTCATCTTTTGGTAAAATCCACTGTTTTGAGATAATAAGTTAAAAATCCACTCTAAATCCACATTTTAAAGCTGGTATTTTAAAAATGTGGGACATGACCCCAGACCTCTCTAGGAGGATCACATCTTTGTCAGCTTTTTCACCCCCGGTGAGTTCATATCCCTGTACTTTGTTTGTAATGAAATGTACTAAACAAGAGAGTAAAACAATAGAAAAAAACGAAAGATACTGAAGAAAATTTTGAAAAGTGAAGCATGCAAAACCATGCATTTCTGAGTGTTTGAAGTGAACATGAAAATACATTTTGTAATTTTCATACAATAATGAACTAAAGTCCTCTTCTGTTCTTAGAGGCTGTGAATGGTCATGGAAATTATTTCATCGGCTCTTGAGAAGTCATGGAAAAGTCATGAAATTTTGTCAGTGAAAATGTCCAGGATGTCTGCACCACAGACAATATAGCCCTCATGTATTTGTGAGAATAAATGCTGCCTCTGCTTGTTAGTAATTATTAGTTTGGCATCATTGTGTCCCTTTACCAGTTAGATAAGACCAGAGGTGGGTAGAGTAAGCAGAAACTAAGAAGAACTCATTTTTTACTTATTATTTTGAACAATTAACAGGCTACAAAGTGAAACTAGCCATGCACACATCTGGATTTAACTAAGCGAATAGTTAAGAGCCTTCCGATGGATAATTATTGCAGTGATTAATATGTTTCAACTGGCAACAAGTTGTTAAACTGTAACTGACGCAGTGAGTAGCTTCTCATTTCTTAAACAACATTCAGTTTTCTATGGAGCATAAAGATTGGACTGTGGAGGAATGGAAAAAGGTCATGTGGTCTGATGAGTCCAGACTGACCCTGTTCCAGAGTGATGGGTGCATTAGGGTGAGAAGAGAGGCAGATTAAGTGATTACCCATCATGCCTAGTGCCTACTGTACGTACACTAGTACTAGTAGTGGTGTGATCTGGGGCTGCTTCAGTTGATCAGGTCTAGGTTCAGCAACGTCATGTGTCCATAAATGAGGTCAGCTGAAATCCCGAATATACTGAAGGACCAGGTTTTTACATTAGTGGGTTTTTTCTTCCCTGATGAAACGGGCATATTCCAAGATGGCGACACCTTTATCCATCAGGCCCAGTCATGACCGAGACCAGAATGTATCAAGACCAAGACCAGACTACAGCAAGGACATTAAGACGCTCAAGTTTTTCAAATAGTTACACAGATTTATATGGAACGATAAGACAATATAACAATAATCTTTAACATGATTAAACTTCTAAAGGTGGTAGATGTGTATTTTCTTTTAACACCCAGTGAGACTGAGTGATCGTACCCTGCAAAGCACTAGGGTTAGACTGGGTAAAACATTCTGCAGTACTGAGTCTCCTCTCTCTGCTTTTAAAAGAATCTCTGTTTATCATATTTTACCATTTGTTCTGGGGGGTTGTGTTGCCTGGGTTAGGGTTAGCTGCGTGGCGTCTGCCTCGCTGCGCTGCTGCGCGTTGTTCACATACGTGTTCACACCGGCTGCGTGTTCCTGCTGCGGCGCTGCTGCTGCTGCCTGCCCTACTTTCCCACTGATACCCTATCGATATGACTTCATTTCACCATGAATGTAGCTTCTAAAAGAGTTCAAGCAGTCGCGTGATTTTGATTCAACCTGGGAGCAGCAGAGAGTAAGAAGGAAGATGGTGAACCGGATGTCTCTGACACATTCAGATGTTGTCTAGACTTTGAAACTATAGTGAAAGGCGTCAGTTATGTAAAACATTGTGGATATGATGTTAATTTGACAATCAGTGTGGCTTTTCTCTGTCTTTTTTTACAGTGAGCCTCTTACCTCACGCGTGACAAATAGGCGTCTGTTCTATTTCATAAATGATGATCAGGTGACACGCACGTCTCACGCAGCCGGTGTGGCCGCGCCAGTCTGTTAACATGGGCGAAATGAAGATCGTCAGGTAACACAAATGCTATACACAAGAGAGGTGTGTTTCAGGTGTTAGACTGGGTAAAGCACTTTGTGCATCTATACTTGAAGTTTCAGCCTATGTAAATACAATTAGTATTTTCATTATTATTTACTGCTACTGCACTGTAATGTTAGACAAAGCTGAAATTAATATTAATGTATCTAATAATCCATTTTCATATTAAAATTACAGAACTTTTATGAGAAGTTTTAATTCATGTGCCACTCGCCCACTTTCCCTGACTTGACCCCATGTGACCCATGCTGTACACTGACGTGAAGGCTGCAACGCTCCTCAGATGCAAAAACACATGAGAGATCCCAAGAGATTTAGATTAAAAAACAAACAATGGGATTGGCAGTACAGTGAATTTCCCAGAATTAAATGAACGAGCTGGGCCAGTATTTAGCACAAAGCGATTAAATCTTTGCTTCTGAATTTTGGCATCGGTCACAGACAGAGGCTTGGTGCTAAAAAGTCGGCAGAAGAAGAAACCGACCAACCAACCAACCAACAGACAGATGTGTGAGACGTGTGTGTGTGTGAGTGTATTAGAGTAGTGAGCGTGCTGTTGGCAGAGATGTAGGTATTATAAGTGGCTTGCTCCGGGATGACCAAGTAGGTCAAGAGAATCAAGGCAGGAGTGAAGGGGTTCGCAGAGCTGTGAGGGGAAGGTCAAGCGTGAAATCCCTCCCTCCTTGGCAGTGTGACCCCCCAGGGAGGAGCTCTGGACAAGCAGCGAGGCGTGTTTGTAGTTGTAGTGTGGAGAGTGAAGGCATGGGTATAATATGTAGTAGTGCCAGACTGGACCTCCAACCTGAAAGACGTCTTCATTTTTTTAAAAAAATCAACACCTGTCTGATATGAAAAACACCTGTATAAGAGCACTACACTAAAGGTACAAAACAGGTGTTTCATATAGTTTTTATTGAGCAGTTGTAAGGTATAATTTACACGTGTCAGGACTACAGAAGGATTTTGGAGGCTAAAGTACTGGGGCAATTCCACAGAAAAAAGTCATATTTTTAACTAGCCACCATTTAAAAAAAAAAAAGTCCAGTGTGTAATATTTAGGGGGATTTAGGAGGATCTAACTCCAGAAAAGGAATGTAATATTCATAGTTATATTTTAGTCCACCATGTTGCATCATGTGTCTACAGAAAACTTCCTCTTCTTCTGTTTTTCATTTTATGGTCAAGGTGCATTACTATCATCTACTATGTTTGAATGTAACATCCCTCTAACTAAAAGCCAAGAATGGACACAGCAAACAGCGGCTCTTTGGCTGCCGCTGTAGTTCAGTCAGTTCATTTGGTTGCAATCTGTAACTTCACCACTAGATGTCACTAAATTTCACACACTAAACATTTTCTTGTCCCATTTTATTCATCCACTTCATTCTGTAAACACATTTTAACTTATTTTCAAATGTGCCTTTCTAGGTGTGTTGTTCTCCATATACTGTAAAAAGTTACTTGAAATATATTTATTCCAGGCTGATTTGTTTAATGTATGTGCAATTTTCATAATGTGAACGTGATATCATGTGACATTCCCCACATTCCCACAAATGCCATCGAGAACATGACCTACCTACAGACAAGCCAGTAGTGTTCATGCTTAACCCATTTATTTCTTTATAAATTGCAAAGTGTGCGAACACGGAAGCGTTAGCCTTGACAAACAGCCTAACCTCAGGCTCGGTGGCAAAATTGTCAAAAACAATTGGGAACGGTTCGCTGAGCAAGCTGACACCCCGAGGAAAGCTTCCGATGTCCGAGCCACGTCCTTTTGAGTGCCTGCAGTTTAAAATGCTCTCGAAGTCTCTGTATCCTGTTGGCAGGTGGTTATAAACGCAGATATGAGCTGGATTGGAGGAGAGCAACCACACGTAGAAGCAGAAATACAGCTAAGTGCTCTTACACAGGGTTTGGGTTTTTTTTTAACCATAGGGGTTCTAAATTTGTCAAAAATGTCATTAGGAAATAAACGAGTTTGTCAGTGCAGTATGCCTATGCCTCGAAGTATAATATGTCTGTTTGCCCTTAAATGTATGTGTGTGTGTTTGAGAAAGTGAAGGCTTTGTGTGCCCTGCAGTCTAATGGCTCATCCTGTCACACCCTGTCGCCTTCATGTCACCGCTGCACAGCGGCTGCTTTTCTCGCCCTCGATCCACCTCAGCGCCCGGCAGCAGACACTCCCACCGCTGCTCGTTTTCTACTGCTATTAAATGGACGCCACCTATTGCCCTCTCTTTCAGAAATTCACCCTGAGTAACACATATGATCCTTTCCTTTATCTCTGTTTACTTGCTTAGTCTTTAAAAGCTTTGTGGGAAATCGCAAAACTTTAAAACCAACAATCCGCAGGTGTTGTTTCCTTTAACCAATTTACCTATTTTTACCTCCGCCAAGGAGGTTATGTTTTGGCCGGCGTTTGTTTGTTTGTTTGTCTGTTTGTTTGTTTGTTAGCAAGATAACTCAAAAAGTTATGAGCGGATTTTAATGACATTTTCAGGAAATGTTGATAATGGGACAAAGAAGAAATGATTGTGGTGTTCTGGATCACCATCTGCATTAAGGAATTTTTTGAGACATTCTTTATCATTGCGAGATAGGGCCATGTTCAGCATATGTGTATATGTATAACTCCACAATAAACGGTCCGATTGTTTGGCAAAACAAAAAAAATACAGGATACATTGGCTATAGGTTCTCTAATATATCAAAGTTTGATCCGGATCCTGGTAAAATTCTAGATGCTATGGTGTTTGTGGATTTTCAGGCACTGTAAGGCAACGAATGAAGATAAAGACATGCAACTAGGACCAAAGTGTAGCTGAGAGTCTGTTGAATCAGTAGAGTATGAACGGGTTTGTTGTATCTTCAATAGTTATGGAGCTACATCCAGGAGAAAACCGCCATTAGGGAAATTTTTTCTTTTAATAACTATTAAACTAAACATGATACCAAGATTATTCCAAAGGCAAAATGAACGTTGAATCCAATGAATGAATCCAATAAAGTAGATAACATGAATGTTGGAGTATTAGTTTTGGGTGTAAGTCACAATATGTGGGGAAATGAGCTGCTGGATACTGGATATTTGTCTAGTCAGAGATTTTCCCCCTTGGTTAAAAAATATAACCAACAACCACACATCATCCATTTGAAAAAAATATCTTTGTAAACACAGGAAGGAAAACCCGTCAAATGTTGTCCTGTTTCCGAAGCCGTTGAATGCAGACGCAGACGGGGAAGACACTCCTGTGTGTTTCACTAAATCTATGGCAGGTAATACACAGACTAATCCATTGTACTTGCTAGGGCTAAAGACACCAGTAGCCTATATTTCTGCTGTTGTTGTTGTTTCAGGCTCATTACACAAAGCAACAAGAGGGAGGCGACGTATTTTGCCCAATTCATCTCAGAAAAGCAGCAGAGTTAAATTTAATCTGAGTTTAGAGTGAAAAGTAAACTGAAGTTTAAAGAGTTTAAATGTAATTTAGGCACATTTTGAGCTAGTTTTACAGTTTGTTGCAACACATTTTAAAGTCAAACCATGATTTAATCAGATTTACAACAAAAAAATCAATTTTAGGTAAAATATTCAAACCCAAGACTATGTGACTCCAAAAATGAAAATATCCTAGTTTTTGTGCATTGTTTTATAAACATTTTTAAATGTTTAAATTAAAATGAAATTAAGTGTCATCTGTATCATCAGGATCAGGAAAAACAAAACCAGCTTTTTTATTTTCTGAGGTTTTTTTTCACGTACAGCAGTTATTCTAGCATGACTTCATTATGTGTGGCTATTTGTTCGGTATTAATTCAGCCCAAACAATCTCACTTTGAAGCTTAATGTATTTGGAGCTATACCAGGTTTTTATGAAATCAATGAAATCACGGTGGGGATGTGAAGAAAACCTCACTCTCGTGCCACCGTCTGGAGCACAGCTGAACACAAACCCACCATCATCGCTCATTTTGAGTCCAGTAACTATCCACTATCCAGAAATGTTAATTTCTTCTTCAGCGGCTCAAGCTAATTGAGGTTCCAGTCGCTTAATTGCTAAACTAGTCGCTACACGCTGGTCCGCTTGACAGTGATGCATCATCATCACAAAGACAGACATTACATAAGGAGAGGGAGAGATTGATTTCCCTTGTGAGAAGGTGTTGGACTGCTTCAGGCTCACATAATGAATGACCGGTAACCTATGGCAGCCTGTGAGCGACAACCTTTAAGTGATGACTTTACAGGTTTTCTTTTAACACTCGAAGAATAATTAGCTGCCACAGAAAAACGCCAGTTGTAATTATTTTTTTTTTGTTTCTGTATTTGATGGTTTGTACGTTGAGTTGTTGAGGCTTCATGAACCTAAGGCATTTGGAAAGTACTGTGTCATTTTCAAAACCGGTGGAGAAAAAAAAAAAAAAGGTGGATTTCATCTGTCAACGGCCATAAGCAGTGTGAGAGGTGAGGTTGAATGAGGCGAACAGGCTGCTGTGTGCTTATGGCTGACTGACAGAAAGTAAATGTTAGGAAAAGGAAGACTTTACACCTGCTGTCATCTGGGAAACTGTGTGTGTATGAGATACTGAAGCACCTGAAGGCAACACCTATGCAAACAGCGGCCTTGTCTACGTAGTGTGCTAAAAGGGTTCAATTCAATTCGATTACATTTTATTTATATAGCCCAATATCACAAATCAAGGGTTGCATATAATGTACACTTGAAACATGAGACACAAAGAGCTGGATGAATCATTTCTAATGTGATGCCTGGAATTTTTGCACTAATGTCAGATTCAGATTAACTTTACCGATCCCCAGAGGAAATTCATTTGTGCTTCAGCTCAAGAAAAGAAAAGAAAAGAAAAGAAAAGAAAAGAAAAGAAAAGAAAAGAAAAGAATTAAAACAAGTAATAACAATCAATATAGATGTTTTCCTGACACTTCTGTTGTTCTTGTGATTCGTCCTGGACACTTTTTCTTACTCTCTCCATTGATTTAGATTATTTGTTTTGTGTAGCCATGTTGCAACCAAATAAAGTGATTTTAGTGTAAAGAATACAGTGTGGACAATAGACAATGAGCTATGTTTTATTCAGATATCCTTATATTGCCTTCATATATGATAATCAAAGAACACACAACTTTTGCAGAGCAGCTTCATGTGACGCATGTATTCGTGTTTTGAGAAACGTGCTTTGCATTTTGTCATAACACACACTAAGTCCTCAAAAAGGAATGTAGGAAAGTAATTTCTACATTTATTTTCAAAATCTAACCCATTTAATTTAACTAAATCATAATGAAACAATTATATTAGTGTCATGTCATTGACTCGGTCATGAAAGCCTGAGTGATGAAGGCCCACTGTTCATCAACAACACATTAAATAATGAGCTGTTAATGAACGTCATTTAAGAGCCAGTGAGTTCTGGCTCCTCTGGTTCACGTGGGGCCTGTTTCTCCTGTCAGAGACAGAAACATCTGAATCACACAGACCCGTGTCACAGCAAAGTCGGTACAGTCCATGTGAGTGAAAGTGTATATATGTGTGTATTAGTGAGCGGGAGGCGGTCCTGTCGGGTCAGCGGACAGAAAGGCGACGGGCCGATTCGGGAGCCGCAGCCCCTCCCAGGGGTCGGGGCAGAGAGGATGAAACCTGTCATTAGGGAGGTGAGGGGAAGAAAGCTCTCAGCGGGGGGATGCATTGTCCTGGGG
>JAPQRN010000009.1:875386-890226 GCA_037367275.1 Coranthus polyacanthus | reverse complement strand
TTTTTTCCGTGAATGTCGTAGAGACACCGAACCAAGCTCTACCCCCCCATTTGTGGCCACTGGCTTTCCAACGGTACTACCCCGTGTCTCAATCAATAAATAAAGGTAGGATTTTTATGTCTCTGAACCAGCGATAGTCAGGGCTGGAAGTTTTATGGGTTTTCAGGTCTGTGAACATTTTTTCTAGCATCTTTTTACTTTCACTCCATACATTTTAACACAAATATCTGTACTTTCTCTTCCTTACACTTTCAAAACAAGCTTGAGACTGATTGGATGGATAATGCCACATAGAAAAGATAATCTCTTGGTGTATCGATCAGTGCATTTCACACATGAGAAACGTTAACGAGATGAAAACACTGTAGCAATACAAAAATGACATAAAAGAAGTGATTAGATAAAAATGATATAAAAAATACAAACAAGATGAAGATTTAACAAAACAAAAATATACCCATAGTCTGTTGTGGAACCTGAATTCATCTTCAACAAGACAAAAACGAACTTTCAGCACGTCAACATCAAAACATACTTCATTCAAACTCAACAGAGACTAAATAAAATTTGCAGCAACTTTTTTTGTTTGTCTTTGCTAATGTTCTGACAGTGGGTTTGGTCAAAATAAACCTTGTAAACTGATTTACACCTTAATTCAACAAAGATGAACTTTAACTTAACTGTCTTGTGAACTAGACTCCATACATTTTGTAAAAACATTACTTCATCACCAATCCAAAAAACTTTGCATGGAAATCATACATTAAACTGAACTTTGTAGTTTGGTTGGACCTCACAGGTAACCTCACAGCTAGATGCCACTAAACCCTACACAATGCACCTTTAAAAGTTTAAAGGAATGAAAAAATGACAGGTATTCCGTGTTAATCATTTTGACACGTTTATTCTTCATGGTTCTCTGTTATTATCCATTGTGATTCTAACGGGTCATTTGCACAACAAAGTGCAAACCCATTCACAAATCAACAATGAGAAAATTTAAGAAAAAGAAATCTCACACACCTTTAAACAGAACTGATGTTGTCACATTTAGGCTAACTATGATTCATAACCAGTATTTAACATTGATGTATTTACTTATATTTCATTCTCATTTACAAAATACACAAACTCAAAGACAACATACAGCATTGTTCATTTACACTTCATTTTTTATAGCTTTTTAAAAGTATTTATGATTCCACAAACAGTTTCTATACTTACAAACAATCAACTATAGTTTCTACAGCACAGTACAATGACAAAGGTGACAGATTTTTTGTTACACTTAATTAATGGCAATGCAATCTTATCGACAGAAGCCTCAAGACTTGTTTTAGAGAGTACACATGAACGTCAGCTTTTTACGCCCATGTCATTAAGCCAACACTCAGCATTTTAGTGGACAAGGCCAGCTTATAGTAATGTGCTCCAATTCCCAATAGCTTCAGAGGAGAGAATAAGAGACAAATACCCAAACACTTATTGCTTTTATAACTTTTTGCACTCACAAATGACTGTTGCTTAGGCAACATTTTAATAATACAAAAAACCCTGTAACATAAGGTAAGATATGTATCTACGAGAGACAATCTTGATTTGAACGGAGCCTGAACTGAGTCACCGAGGCAGGTTTTTTAAAAGCATTCAGTGTTAAACAATACGACGGTTATCTTGACATCGTTGTTCAGAGAATTTCAAGGGTGATACAGGACAACAGACAAGAAAAGGACTGCTGATGCTTAGCTTTTATATTGTACATTTAATGTGCAATTATATACTACTGATGTGCTTTCAAGAGGGAATTTGGGCAAATCTTGCTTTCTGACTTGCTGGCGACTGAGGTTTCTGAAGCCATTAGGTTATTTTTTGCAGTTAAAAAGGTTTAATGCATAAGATTTTCACGTGCTTGTGCAGTTACGTGAAGTTTGCACTGGAATATATTTTGTGCTTGGAGTCGGTCATTTGTTGACGTTAGCTAACTTTAACATAGTGTTGCTGCTGTAGAGGAGCAGAAGAGAGGCATTGAAGACCTGGTGGTGGCCTTTTTTAAAAGAAAAATCAGTCTACGGGCTGTTATCATGGATGGATGTAGGCGACCAAGACAGTCGTTAGAAATGGAGTCAGCTAACATACAACAAACAACTAGCTCCCAGCACAAGCCAGCTGACTCCACTGCTAGGCTAAGACTGTCTCAGTCACCTACATGATGACAGCCTATAAACTGATCTTGTTATATAGAGGACTCAGGTCAGTTTTTCCATGAACATTCTTATGCTTGCTCCAGAGTTCTTTAGTGCCTCTCTTCTGCTCCTTTACTGTAGCAACGGTGTGCAACCAAAGGACAAGGACTGCGTCTCCAAAGTGAAGCCAATGCAGAAGTTACACAAATATATACTTATGACTGTCACATGACTTTGTTTCACAAATATTTGATGAAATTTATTGTTTTAGCGCATCAAGCTAGCATTTAGCATTAGGTCACCTGTCACCCCATCTGCTCTTGCAGTTCCTCCCTTTTGTCTGAATATGGTCACTCCTAGATCCAAAGAGACAAGATAGCCAGGGCCAAAACTCCTGACTCCAAAAGGGCAGTTCAAAAACCAATAGGAGACGTCCTCCATTGGCTTCTTAAGTACAGTCTATGGAGTTGGCTAACGTCAGCAAAGGACCGGCTCCCAATACAAAACAGACTCCAACACAAACTTCATGTAAGGACACGAGCACATGCAAATCTTACATATTGCACATTAAAAACAAGAACACATGGACTCTGAAACTTTCCAATAAGTTATCATCACCTAAGAAGTCCTGTTGTTCTTGTTTTACTAAATGTCACTTGACTGATGACTGAAAACCTACAAAGACTGATTGCACTATAGTGTATTTTTAGGGGTCAAAGGGTATGAGGAACTATTTTATTAGTAACATTATAGTTAATTTTATTTACATATATTCATATCTATAACAGAGGTTTGATGGTATAATGTGTAAACCCAGGCTGTATAAAATATTTGGCAATAATTAATGAGAGATGGCACACTCATATAGGTGGGACAGTTGTCAAATTTAGGATCAGATTGGTGTGAGATGGAGGGATGCAGCTCTTCTGTCCTGGTTCAGGGGTTAAAGTTGGTAAAGCTCAAAAGCTCTTATGTTCACAACTGCACTCATTTACAATCTTGTCATTTTGGTCTTGTGCTCTTGCTAAACACTCACCTTGATCTCTAGCAAGCCTGCATCCAGATGCGTCTCAAAGAACTCATCCGTAATTGTGCAGTTAATGTACAACAGCGTACATTTAGTGCAATGGGTTGTCTATTTATTCAACTGTCTTGAGTCTACGTACAGTATGGCTGCTATCCTACAAAATGGCAGTTTGGACTAAAACATCTTTTTTTTCTCTATATTTAAATCGGACGCGTCAGTGATTGTTTTATTGTAGGCTACCGTGCAATTATGAACATATCTCAAGGGAATGTGGCAACCATGTTTGCCAACACTCTGTGCTGTTACCACTGAGGGATATAGTACGACAACCAGCCCTTGGCAGTGAGTTTTCTACTGTGAATTTCAGCTACATTTGTATAAGAAAGCACAAATCAACACAAAGTCCCAGTGCACTTCAGATTCATACCCTCATCAGCAGAATAATCTCGTTCAACTGTAATTAAGCCTCATGGTTCAACATTTGCTGTGCTCTAAGGAAATACACATCCCAAATTAGGAAATTATAAAATAACCTCTGCGGGACCTATTTCCCAGTGGTTTCATATTTATTCTACTGTAGAATTAGGACAACATTTGCCAATTTTAAATAAATGGTAAAACACAAAAAGATTAAATTCCCAATATTGCACAAAGGGTTCAATATTGCACTAAGAAGCACACTCACATTAATATAAACATTCAATTCACACAAATATTATTGTTTATCTGTCATCTCTTACATACACTTTGTGGCTGCACAGGAGCTCAGAAGTGCAGTCCAGATTTTTGATTTCTCTCATGGGTTATGAGAAACTGAATGTTTTTTAAAATTTCATTGTAATTTTTTTACATTGACATTTTCTTATGTCACATTGAATCTCATCACGTCTATTAATATGTGCTTTTACGACTATGATAAGGAACATTGAAGTCCAACTGGTAATAACAGAATAAAAGCTTTAAGCTGTCGTTTGTGGAACGAAAATGTCAAAATATGATAGTGTCTTAAGCCGGCCTAACCAACCTTGCAAATCCAAAACATGAAAATGTTGTTTACATGTTGTACTCTCAGTTTTCATAAATTTACATACATACTTTGTGACATGCATAACGCCCTCCAAAACACAACTTCATAAGAGACGAATTCTGGGAGGAGAGGTACTAAAAAGGCATTTCTTACAAAGGGATACACAGTATGATGACTGAGTGTGAGATTCTGAACATTTTCGTTGAATCAAGAAAATGTTAGGGACATTCACACTTGCAAATGTTTGTGCTTTAACAAATAGCTTTGTCTTCATGAAGAGATGGCAGAACAAAGTTTTTCACTTGGCATGGGAAACTGACACTTAGAGATGATCAGAAACAATGTTTTAAAGGGAACAAAGGGATCTCCTTGTCTCATTCTAACAACAAGAACAAAAGCAAACCTGGAATGTTCTATAATCTATAAAAATGGCAGTTAGTCTGTACACAAAAAACGACAAAAAAGACCTTCAGGAGACACAGAATGAGAACAGGTCTTTGTTAAAGAGAAAGCCAAGAGAATCGTGTCTTGGTTTCACACCTGCAAAGTCAAAAATGCTTGAAATCAAAGGCATAAGATGTTGCATTTTTGATTTTTTTGTCAGACTGCGAAAAAATTGACGAGTTGAAAAGTGAGCTGAATTTGCACAGATGGATGGAGGTGACTACAGAGTACTCTGCGACAATGGCTAGCGGTCATTTCTATGAGTCTATTTGCATGGCTCAATACCAAGAGCCCCCATCTCCTGACCTCCAACCCCATGTAGAGCCAAATCTATAATTATACACAATTATACACATCTGCACCTGTTCTGAGAGATCAATATTCAACTTAATCAAAGCTCATTGACGCTTTCTAATAGTTTGCCCCCAAGCTTTTCTGCATTGTGTTATATCTACAGGCTTCATTTTTATGGTGAGGGAGGGGTTAGAGGGTAGGATTTCAGGGGCTCTTAAGCTGTTCATTCACAGTGTGGCGAAAACTCTTCAGCCCCCCCACCCAAAAGTTGCTGGCGCCACACTATTGCAGCACCTGACCCCTCGTCTCTGGTAGTTTGAGGGCCAGAAAACTCCCGGCCGCCAGCGCTCCCGAGGCAAACAGGATGGGCACGGCCTTAGTGATCCCAACAAACGAGGTGAAGATGCTAATGCCGAGCACGGCTGCTAGTTTACAGAGGGCGTTGAGGAAGCCAAAAGCGGTAGTTCTGAGAAAACAAATAAGGAATACAGTGTCAGTTCTGTATTTGAGAACATATGAGAAAAATGCAGTGCAAGTTCATTTGTACAACATTTTTCAAACATGAGACAAAGATATGTGTGAAAACATTTTAAACTCAATCAAAAGTATAAAATAGAACAAATTAAAACTAAAGAAACTACTCAATATGACTGACAAACCAACAGTGTTACATTTTAATGTAAATAATATAGTAGTTAAAAGTACCTTAACCTGCCATGGTAACTCAATATACTACTTGATTCTCAGTTCTCTTGTTTCTGTAATTGTTTAATGGCCTTTTATCAAAAACAGCCTGTGACTTCACAGGCTGTTTTTGATGAGTGTTTCTAAACACTAACATGCCAATTAGTACACTGAAACAGTAAGTGAGATGTATTAGTATAGCTGAAACATCCATATATGTCTACCTGATCTGTACTGGAACCCCAGTTTCTTCTGTGTGAAAGTGCTACCTCCTCTAACCAGTATATAAGTAATTTATAGCAGTTTCTGAGATTTAAAGAAAATGAATGAATGAATATGTATATGTATAAATGTGTTTGTTCTTTGATTAAGAAGTCATGATTTCAATTTAATGAAATATATAAAGAACTTTTTTTTTAGATAAAAGCAACGAACATTGCCTGGTGAGCTAACAACCAATGTTAGCTAGCAAGGTAAAAGTAGCTAATATTATTAGCTAGCAGGCTAGTATCAGCTAACATTAACTTGCGTGCTACAACAGCTAATGTTAACTAGACAGGTAAAAGCAGCTGATATTATTAGCTAGCATTAGATAGTTTGGTAAAAGCAACTAACATTAGCTAGCGAGCTAACAACAGCTAATGTTAGCTAACAAGTTAAAAGCAGCTAACCATAGCTAGCAAGCTAACCTCTACTTGCAAGTTCAGTTCAGACTAAGGTAAAATTACAAAAAAAGCTTAAGTTATTTTTAAAAGCCTTGGGGATTCAGGGCTTTTGCGAAAACATTTATGGTTGGATGGTTGGAACCCCTGTTTACTAGTGTTGTATTTCATTACCACCATATAATAGACACTCTTTACAAAAGAAAAATGCCTAAATATTTAATAAGGAATCATTTGCAACTTTTATTTCATCACTAATAAAACCAACAATTTAATTAAATCTAGAAAACATTTTTTTTTAAATACTATTATAGTTTTGCACATGTAGTGCTGACAGAAAATACATTAAATAAATAAATTTTTTGTTTGTTTGTTTGTTTTAGGTGAGAAGGAGTCCTTTATAAGTCCTTTATAAATGTATATAAATGGAGTTTTAATTTAAAATCAAATCACTATTCTGTTTCATCCCTTAAATTTCCGTTCCTGAAAACGTGGTCAGAAACAGATACAATATAAAGCACTTGATTTAGCTTTCAATTATTATTATTCATATTCATGATAATATTCATATTCATGGGAATATTAGTAAGAATATGAATGATGAGAATAAGAATAAGAAGAAAGGGAAAGTGAATTGTTTTTGCTTTTGTTTTATGGTAGTTGTCATCAAAACAGTTTTTTCTAATCTTTGAGTTAAGGTGAGTGAACTTTACAATGTTACATTGCTACACTTCGATTGGTGATGGCAATAATAGCACTCATATCATTAACGTAACGTAACTACATAATGAATCACCTTCATCATTCAATTTCATGCATGATCCATGATGACGAAGATACAGAAAACATAGAAAGACCCCACTCCAGAAGATTTCACAAATCACGTTTTCAGGACAGAAGGTGTTGTATATTGTACAGACTGTAAAGCCCTTTGAGGCGAATCTTTGATTTGTGATATTGGGCTATATAAATAAAATTGAATTAAATTGTATTGATTCAGGGGAGCTCATGTTGTACTAAGAGGAAACAAACTACTTCGGTACTCAGCAGTTTACACAGTAAATAAG
Organism: Coranthus polyacanthus; assembly: GCA_037367275.1. Classification (NCBI taxonomy): domain Eukaryota; kingdom Metazoa; phylum Chordata; class Actinopteri; order Kurtiformes; family Apogonidae; genus Coranthus; species Coranthus polyacanthus. The sequence continues at coordinate 882,838 of JAPQRN010000009.1, read as the reverse complement.
AATTGAGTAAACAATAAAGTAGATACATTTTCCACTTGGCACTGCTTGTGTAGCTGTTTGTTCACTTGAAAAGAATGTAGGGACTCAACATAACCACAAGATGGAGCTATAACTATTAAAATCAAACCAACCTTCTCTACATGTGAACACTGAGAGGGAACACAAAGGATTCATGATTTTCTAGGTAAATAGTGCTACTTTAGTTTATCTTAGGTTCTATTTTGTTTAATAATGTAGGTAGGATTTTAATAATCTGCCATTCAAAGCCTGATTAAATAATGGGACATGCTACCAGATCCATGAGGTGGCAATCATGCAGCTACACGCTTCACATCACAAGCATCACCAATGATTTCAGCCCACAATGTCATCCATCCCTGCAAGCCAGCCAATCATTACAAAGCAACTCTTATGACATCACTGAACACGTCATTCGGCACCACTGAACCTGCGACACGCTGTGTCAAGGAGATTTCAGGGCATGCCTTAATTGCTTACCTCTTGTCAGAGGGGTAGAGCTCAACGGTCAGCACGTCCAGGGCGTTCCAGGAGGCGATGCTGATTCCTCCAAACAGACACAGCAGAGCAATCATGGCCGACTCGCTGTTGCCAAAGGACAGGAAGAAACAGCTGATGCAAGAAATCACACTGGAGCCCGCTGGAGATAGACAGGAAGGTGAAGGAAGGCCATGAAAAACTGTAATCTGAAAAGTAACTAAAGCGGTCAGACAACTGTAGTGAAGTAAAAAGTACAATATTTGCCTCTGAGATGTAGTTTCATAAAATGGAAATACTCAAGTGAACTACAAGTACCTCAAGGTATTATTGTATTTAAGTACAATACTTGAGTACACGTACCTATAGTTACATTCAACCATTGGAGTCAATACATCATATACACAGAGAAAGGCAGGTTAGGGTTACGGGTACATTTGAGCCAAGTTTGAAATTATGTAGCTCAGGTTGTGTTTTAGCCTCAAACTAAACACAGAAACTAGAAGATGTTCAATTTCAAATGAAGTCTAATACTGTACATGCATTTTAGCCTTGGATTTCTTCTCTTATAACCCTAACCCTTAGCAAAAGTTCCACGAAAAGTGAGGATGTTAAAAGGTTAATGCAGACTGAGGTCAAAGCAGAAACTACTGAGCTATCCTGCTATGATTTTGGTTAAATTATTCATCTGGGGTGTATTTTCTGTGCTAGTCTAAAACATTTAGATTTTACATGCAATAGTATGAAGCTATAGTATAGCAAATGAAAACATGACATGAACACTTAAACCACAGTTTTCTTCATAAAATAGTCTTAAGGCTTCTTACTTCTGCTGTATAAAGAAAAACACCATCACCATTTTCATTTGATCAATATGCTGCCGAATAAGGTCATTGCCCTGCATCCACTTTACCTAACATCCTCAGCCGTCCGATCTTGTCCATGAGCAGTGCTGAGACGATGTTGCCAGGCAACACAGCCAAGGTGCCCAGGAAACTGACAAAGTAGACCATGTAGGCATTGTTCTCATCGCTGATGTCGCTGAGAAGGCAGCCCTCCTTGTTGTGCAGGAAAGTGCTGTTGATGAGTTTGCTGTTGATCAACCTGTACTTGAAGAGATCTAGAGAAAGAAAGAAGAGGAAGGGGGTTTGAGGATGGGAAGGGAGTAAGAAGAAAAGTATTTATTAGCGAACTTGAAAAAAACTAAATGAGAGTGTTGACAAGGATGAAGAAAAACACTGCTGACTTTCATTAAGTTTGCTCAGTTTCAGGTCCACAAGTGGGTTGAGTGCTGGCTGAGTTGAGATTACTTTGTCAACTGCTATTACAAAAGTGAAACTTCACTTAGATATGATCATATCTGCAGTTTTTTGGGCAACTGAGGCAATTCAAAGGAAGATGTGACATGATCAAAAGCAGAGTGACACTGAAAACCCAGGGTTAAACCAGGAGTTACCTCGTTAACTACTTAATTCTGCTTCCTGATAAAGACCCACAGTCGTTGTTATCATTGTTATTTTTGGGGGGCTTTTGACTTTAATTTTCAGAGCCTTTCAGAAAAAAGTTGCTATTTTTACTATATACTTATGGCCTGAAGGCACTTCTAGCAATTACATTGGAAAGTTTGCTGGGCCATCTGGGTCCAATTATTTCTCTGGTGATGAAAATAGAATTGCAGATTCTGGTTCTGGCCGTGGAATAAGCAGCTGTAATTCTTGTCCATGCTGAGGACAAAAAGCCTGTCACTGATGTTCAGATCAGAGAGACAAAATTTGCAGTTGCCGCTTGGGCCCTGGAACAAGCATCTGCAGCAGACCCGAGGAAGCATCGAATGCATAAACTGGAATAGCAACAGAAAACGATGACCCAACCAGAAGTCTCATTCTTTCTCTGAAGATCATGTCAGTGACATGGCTCCATTAACTCCCAACCCAGACCTGATAAAATGTGTCGCAGTTTTGGCAACCTTATGGACCAGAAGAGTTAAAACTACAAGTGGCATGTCAAGGAGTAGAGTGAATTTTTGTAAGTAAGTAAAGTCTTTCCTCTGCTTTTGAGTCAAGACAAGTCTTATTAATGTCACTTGCACACATTAATTACAAGATGATCAATGTGAAACCAGTATGAACAATTCATTAAGTTACACAGCACTAGTATATATATGTATATATATACTGTATATATACTAGTGCTGTGTAACTGGAGCTGTTTTCTTAATATATTTCTAGTTTCCTTACATTTAAGTGTCCTTCATTCTCCAAGTCACACTTAGTTACTGGTGTAGAGTCTGCAGAAACACCATCAGCACCATGGACAGAGTCACTGGAGAGCGGCCAGAATATCTCTCTTTCATTCTCCATTTCTTTCTGTGATCCGTGATTGCTGGGTGGCTTTCACAATGCTTTTAAGCTACATGAGTAGTGCTGTTGGCATTGCTAGGATTCACCACTCACTCAAGAACAGAATATATTTCTAGTCTGTTAAACTGCGAATAAACTGGAACTGAAACAAACCCCCAACACCCATAAAATGTTTATCATCTAAAATGATGTGCATGGTGTGGAAGTTAATTCTGTAGAGGTGCTTGGTGATGACAACTTATTGGTGTTTGCTAAAAGGCAAATGGGAGAGATAAAGAAAACAGACCAAAACCCAAAACTGACTAAACACAGATTTTAGTCCTTCACACTAAATGTGAAGCTGTAGGTGTGAAGAAAGCAGACCAGAAAACAGCCCAATGTTATGTCAACAAATGTTATTAAAATTGATTATAGAGTTTTCCTGAAAAAGTACTTGCCCCTGTTATAAGGCAGGTTCACTCAAGCATTCACTACACTTTATTTTAATTAAATGCTTAGTTTATCTTTTGCTTAGTTAGTTTTTGGCACTTCTGTCTTGGCTTCATCTTTCTACCCGGGAGGCTGCCTCCTGTGTGTTACAGATACATTTAGTGAGCAGCAGATATTTTAGAACATATTAATTATATAAATGCAGCCATCAGTGCAGCATCGCATACCATATGCAACTATTTCAGTAGAGGCTAATGTGAATGACGTGACTGACTTGTAACTTATAACTGGTGTCACTGGATCAGAGTACATGATCCTCACCTGTGCAGCTCACCTGCATTTCCCACATAATCTGTACGCAGGATGCCTCTTTGGGAATAGTAATTTACAGCCATAGGTTCTGAGCAAAGTGCCCAAGGAGAGATTAAGCCATAATAAGCAAACAAGTTTTTAATTCCCATTCTGATGAGGAAGTCCTGGGCAGCACTGATAGCAGCTATGAGTGACTGCTTGACTCGTGCAAAGACTGCAAACAAGGAACAAAGCCAGAGGAAGGTCTCACTGATGTATATTATGTGTGTGAACACATAACACAGCTACTGAACTCACAGAGCCCTTTTTTAAAAAACAAAAGATAAAGTTCTCATCAGCTTTCTCCATTTTTTTATGCCATCTCTGCGGAGAAAAATCAATAGTACAGTTTGAGATGAAAGATGGCTCTGCAATTTTGAAGCTGAAATAATGGAGGCTTGAGACCGGGTTGCTAGGAGACATTGCAGTTCTGCACTGCTGCATTTGGTATAGTGCCAGTCAGTAAGTGGAGAGGGAGAAAGACAGTAATTGAGCCATTTTGACAAGCGTGAACCCCTGCTGCAGTTGATTTTGTTGCTCAGGAAACCTGCTATCCGCTAAAATGAACTTTATATGCAACTGAAATTATTCTGCAGACCTACTGGATGTAGCAGGCGGAAGCACTGTGTATTGTACAGATGTATTTAACTCCAGCTCGACCTTTTCAAGTTGTTTTCCGAGCTGTCAACTCTGCCACACACCTCCAAGATGCAGTTAAATGCATTTTTGTCTACATATAACCTTTCCTAAGCAAGTTACAGCCATATATTATGATGTTAACATCTGTTTTTCAATGAAAAATACCTAGGATGTTATATTTAATTTACTGACCATATAGTTGTGGCCAACAACAATTCAGAGAAAGGTTATTTTGTGCATGCAAACAGCAAAGTATAAAAACATAGATATATTGTATAAACAAAGTATACAAATAGAAAGAAATTTCACTCGCTCTCCCAGACATTTAGAACAATAGCTATGTAGCCAGTGGCAGTGGTCTTGGTACCGGAGTTGAGAAAATAGTCAAATTTCTTCTTTTTTCTGAGATCAAGAGTAAATTTTTAAGTAATATGTTGTTTAGCAAAAAAATGTCAGAGGTAAACAGATACGACAATGCTAAATGGCACTACTAAAATCAGACGTCCTCTTAATCCGATTGAATTTGTGAACGGTAAACACAATAGAGTGAAACCATGCCAAAAGTTCAACTTAAAAATAAGTTATTTATGAGGAGGTCTTGAAAGCACTATTAATAGCATACAGAGAATTAGGGCAGAGAGGGAGGATGGATGAGGAACATCACCGTCTTTCCTCAATTCAACAAATACCAGGTTGGTTTGGTTGTGTACGTGTGTGTGTGTGACTCACCTGTGTTGTAGAAGAGGGTGGCAATGAAGGTGCAGTTCTTGAAGAAGGTGTTGCTGGAGGTGATGTCCTCAAAGTAACACTCCTCAAACAGCGAGTCCTCAAACACCATTGACTTCATTTTCAGGTTCATAAACCTTCAAGCAACAGAGAGAGGAACGAAGGAAATGAGGAGCGATTTAGGACAAAAAGGACAAAAGGAGTGGCTAAAAGAAAAATGCTTTTGTCACAATGGAAGATGATCTATTTTCATACAATTGTTGAAATTTTAACACCACAAATTATGAGCAGAGCTGGGGGTGAAAAAGCAAAGTTGAAGCAAACGACACAAGCCACAAGCTTTTTAAAACATGTTGTGCAAGTGAAAAATTGTAAGCAGCATTCATCAGTACTTGTGTATGTCTTGTGTAGGTCAGGAAAAAATCCACAAATTTCCATTTATTAACATGGGGTGAAAAAAAAAAAATCAATCACATGATGCAGCTTGATGCAAAATGAGTTTGCTGCCATCATTCACTACTGTAGAATTAACAAGGGGGTGGATTTTGGCTCACTTGTCATTGAAGTACTCTCCCTGGCGGTGGATCTGGTTCTCCAGAGTGAAGTTAAAGGTAACATGTTCTACTTTCTCCTTTACAAAGACCTTGGTGCGTGAGGCGTACTCCTGCTTCTGAAGGTACTTGATCATGTCGGGGAACCACACTGTCAGACCATAGTAGCTGAGAAAGGAAAGACAGAAAACTACTGTCACAACAAAGGCCTCAAAAAAACATATTTCTGTTTCTGTCAAAGTGGTTCCTGAGAAGAAATAATGTTCTATTTTCTCTCTGTGCAGTGTTGTCATACTCACTACTAGTGAGAGTTATCAAATCAAAACACCAAACATTTCTCTTCCAATATTAAAAATAAACATAAAGACAAGCAGAGGTGCAGTGCTTTTACCTGAAGGACATAGAGAACCACACAGCCATCATCATGTAGGTGGTCCGGCGGTATTCAGGAGAGAAAACCGTCTGGAAGTTACTCCACACCTGCAGGGACACACATAAACATACACACAGATAAAGTTATAAATACATAGAGAAATGAAAACATAAATATACGGGAGTCATCTTACTATCGCAGCCGCAAGATATAAAAACCACGTCCCAGAATCCCACTACGAGCAAAGAGTAAACAAACACCAAACACGCACCAACAAAGGCAGAGAGTATCAGGTAGCTGTAGGGGCTGAGCAGAGTTTTGAAAAAATGTGAAGCTCTGCCTGAGTTTTTCTTCTGACTGAAAAGAAAAGGCCTCAAATAAAGACACATCATTTATTTTTCATTGTAATAAAACCCTGGAATATTTTGTTGGTGTAAACTTCCTTTATTATCGTTGGCTGGTGTTCACAGCTGCAGAAAATCTGTTTTTAGTGGAACATACTTTGAATTTACATTTACATTTATAATATAATGCATTCTATTTCTGTGCAAATGTTTAAGCACAAAAGTAAATTATTATGTTCTGGAAACTGTATAAGTTCTGTGTTGAACTAAAGCCATCTCTAGCACTCAGTTTAGGTAAAAAAAACTACTAAAAACATCCACTAGATCCCACTGTGTCTTGTGCCTTTTCAGTTCACCTCCTCACAGGAAGTGAGAAAAAAAAATAATTCCAGACATAAGGACTCTGTCTGGAATACAGACATTTTATGGTAAAGGTAGTGAAGACGACACATAAGAAGAACTTCACAGCTTGATGTCACTAAATATCACACATTGAACTGTGGGATCTGCTAAAAAAGACAAAAAATGAATGATTGTTGTGAAAAAAATGCAAAGAAAAAAAATCCTTTTTGTGACTTTTTTCTTTGTGAGGACATTAAAAGGTGCAATCATGTACATATCATTAGTCTTTGTGTGACTTCAGTGTTTTTCTGTGTTTCCATTGAAAGGTTTTTACTCTTAAATAACCCCTCTCTTTTTAAAGCTTTCTGTACTGGCCTGTGTACTGCCCATCTGTGTTGTTACTAAAAAGGCAGCGTGCAGAGACTCACAGTGGCTTATAATGACAGTATGAGGCTGCTGCTGAAAGCTCCTAGAAGCTGCAGCACAAGCCAGATGTTCACAAATGTCAGCGTGTGCCCACCTGCTCTGCTGTAACACGAAATCTTATACAGGGTATTATGAAGGGTATCTAAATCTGCAAATGGCATTATGTTGACTCTAGTCAACAATGAACGCTGCCGCTGCCGTTTCGTGCCTCATCATAGTGGAAAGTTTTACTTTATTTAAAATTGATTTGAAATGTTATCTATCAGCCTAGTGGATGAAGTTCAGTTTGGTTGTTAAGAGTTGCATGTTGGGAAATTTGCTTGCTTGTCTGACTGTTAGCAGTCTAACATACCCTTACCCTCATATCTCGGTCAAAACTCATCTGAGTTGATTCTAATTGTCCACATACATGTCAA
>JAPQRN010000009.1:822926-862108 GCA_037367275.1 Coranthus polyacanthus | reverse complement strand
CATGAACACACACACACACAGATAATGTTCCATTGTTCTAATCTATTGTTTGATGTCACTCTTTACCCTCTGTCATGAGTTTATTTAGCCCAAGTTTTCCTTACTGGAACTGAGGGTTGAAGGACAGAGGCTGTAGTACATTGTACAGATTGTAACATCCCTTGAGGCAAATTTATGATTAGTGTTGTTAGGCTATATAAATAAAAAATATAAAATTGACTTGACCTGGCTTAAGAAGAGGAGACTATTCTCAACTCCTAGAGGAAACGCTATCCTTCAGTTCATCAAAAAAAAACAACACATTTGGAGATACGTGGTTTTCACCGGACAGGATGGAGATGGGAAAACTGTAATATGAATTTCACCTCCCATTACATATCACGGACAGAGCTGGTGGCTTCTCCTCTGTATCAGGAAATCTGTATCAGGGAGCAGACAGGCTGGCGGCAGAATCAAACTCCACCTTTATCAAGGGAAATCTTGTGATTTGAGGCGCTAACATGACTCACACCCGACATCACTCACTTATCCCTGTGCCTTATCCCATACACCAGCCTCTCTCTCTGGTTGTCTCCCCTCCTCCCTGTGTGGTACTGATGTCCACACACACACCAGTTGTGGCCTTATTGACATCCTGTCAACAGTCTTCATGGTGCATGTGCCTCCAGTGACACAAGTGATTGGTGAGATCATGAGATCTCTGTGAAAGAGTAAAGAGGACCAGTGTTTACTGCTGGGCCACGGTGTTTGTTGCTTCTTAGATACTTAAACCTGGATGTAAAAGGCACAAATGTGTGTGCAGAGACACTGTTTGTATTAAAGGGGGAAATTTAAGTCAGTGTGTCCAAAGTGAGAACTCCAGTGAATTTGTCCACATATTTCTTATTACCGCTTCGTTACTTCCAAACACAAGGTTAGACATGGTGACACACCACAGTGAGTTTTCCAAAGGTAGTTAGGCTAGTTTGTGAGCATAAAAGTGTGACTGGCAGGTGCCAAATGGTACATATATAGCATTGAGTACAGTGTCTTGGTTCAACAGATGCAGGAGATGGACGACGAGAGGCATTTTTCTTAATTTCAGGATGTCTTTCTGCGCCGGCATTAACCATGGCCACTTTAAATTTCTGACCAATCACACAATACGTGTCGGACGAAAAAAGTTCTGCCCAGATGAAGTGTCGAGAACAAGCTGCGAGAACTCAGAAAGAGTGACGTCATTCTTTTCTCGCAGCCCTGGGAGAGAGAACAAATTTCTCTGTTCTTCTGGAGTAAGTACAGGCCTCAACTTCTCAACCACAACTAGAGAAGAGCTCTAGTTTTATTCAATAAACACAAGCTATGACAGTACAATGAACAAGCGAGCTGTTAATCACACCGAGCAGCCTGCCCCTTGAGACAGCACCAACCTGTCACTCACAGCGGCCATGCCTCAATTATCTATAACTTTAAACAGGTGAGTTATATAGAAATTCACCCATACAGCTGTCATGAATGGGGGTTACAGAGACCACATCGGTTTTTTGTATCAGGCTGAACCTTGGGAGTCTATTGGCATTGATTCCTTTTTGGAACCAGCCTCAAATTGCCATTCGTGGAACTGCAGGTTTTGACACTTCCACATTGGGTTCATTTTTCATCCCCAGAGGTTTCTGCTAGGGTACACGCCAGCTTTCTCTACATCATAGTTTATTCATAAGTACCAACAGTCTAGGAGACTACTGTAGAACAAACACTGAGGCCATTAATGACTAATTTGAGGGAGCAGTTTATCAAAGAATTGACCCAAAAACATTCACCAGCTACGTCTCCACACAATGCTAATCACAGCCCAACAGTCTAGAAGTGTTTTCTGTGACTGATAAAGGATCAGCCCTGGCTTTAATGTGGTTAACTGTTCCATTCAGGCCGAGCAGATAAGTTACAATGGAGTCATTCACACAGGAAAACAAAAACAGAGAAAGAAGTTGGTGCTGGCTTTAACGAGATCTGTTGGATCAGCTCAGATAATCCATCACACAGTCTAACAAGCTAACTTCCGGGACGAAAGAGTTGGACGCGCAGTTTGCATCAGCAAGAATTACAACTTTGGGGAGAAAGGGCTAAGCAGCAGTGATGAATGATTTTAAGGTGGAATAAAATGACGAGGGTGCCCTTTACTTTGGCTGACCTTTTAAGGTAAATGTGTGTGAATCATTCCCTTTGTAAACTCTGCAGTGCTGTGCTTTGGGAAGAAGGTGACTTTCACTGCTTTGTTTGACTGATTGCAGGGGATTCTCTTTGTGCATTTCTTGGCGTGTTTCCCCGAGCCCAGGGAAACAGTCTGTATGTGCGTGGGTGTGTACACATATATATTCACAATCTCCCGTGTCTGAATATATGTCAATATGTGTTACCCTGTTCTGGTCTGTATTGGTGTATATATTTCTGTCTCCACGTAGTTACAGTATGTGGACATGTGTGGTGTGTATGTTCCTGTGCTGCTCCTGACAGTACAGTGTTGATGCAACAGTGAACCAATGATGACTGGGCTCAACAGCCATCGCCGCAATGCAGCAGCGGTAGAAAGACAGACAGACAGACAGATGACCACAGCAGCCAAGGTGGTCATTTGCATTTCTTCTTCAGCCTGGATTGTTGCTGCTGCTGCATGCTGACAGATATCTGGCTGCTGTGCTGACCTGTCACCCTTTCAGCACTAACTGGATCATTATCTCTCCCTCTCCCTCATGTTTGGCTCGCTCAGGTTGAATGCATTAACAACTGCATCTGCCTCCAGGATAAATGATGTGCTAACTTATCTAGTCAATCTCATGGGCAATAAAACTGACTGTGAGTCTAATCTATATGTGACTAAAAGGCAAACATTGCTGTCATTAGTATTTAAAGGTATAGCAGTTTGTCACTTTGCCATTTTCTGACCAAACAAGATCAGTTAGTAGAAATAACAAGGTATCATTTGTAAGATTAAAACAAAAAAAATAACTCAGCTGTGGTTTTGTGGTGTAAAAGTACAGTATGTATTTTCTGTTGCTCAGTCAAAACATTAGCAGACAATGCATTGACAATACTTCTGTTATTACTTTCCACAATAAAAGCTCTAAACATACACTGTGTGACTGAACTTTGTCTTTACTCTAAATGCCTCTGTGGGTGTATTTTAGTACCGTTTCATCGTGATGTAATAAGCTAAAGTAAGATGCTCATTGCAGTTAGTGTTTTAGCATGCTAGTGGCATGAGCACATATTTCATTCTAGCAGCAGCTAATGAACCAATCACAGCCGTGTAGCTAAACATTTAAATAGAGCAGAGTACAGCTGATCGAGCACCAACCATGGACATGTTCTTTCTCTTATGAACCAAACCAAACACACCCTTCTTTTTCTTTGTTGGACTGAGGGCAGACTGAATGCTACACTGACTCAATGCTCACTCTACAGGTTCAAAGTGGTATTACAAGGCAGAACGGCCTACGGCTAGGTGGTTAGCATGCTAACTGCTGGAGATATCTCTGCAACATGGTATATAGACAATTTTGACATATTTCTTCACCATCTGATGATAATTTTTGTTATTTTTTAATGTTTCAAAGCAGTAATATTACACATTATACCTTTATATCTATATAATGTCTTGGCCTACCTTTTCTTAGTCTCATAAAGCCCTAGCAATCAGTTATAAACACTATGATTCTTGCATTGCATTGCTGTTTTCAGTTTTTATATGCATAAAGTATCTGTCCTAATCAAACAACCAATGAATAAATAATACAAATAAATGAAAAGTATACTGTTTACATGTCCTGTACCATGGCAGGCACATCTATATCATTTATTTTCAGCGTTCTGTAGCAGTGAGCAGTGTGATGGCTGACTGGATAAGTCAGCTGATGTGAAACTGCATCGTCCTCCAGTGCAGAAGCCCCTGGCTCATTCAAAAAGCCCCGTGTGCTCTGGCAGAAAGGGGAAAACCAGCTATTAATAGTGGCCCTGCCCCCTCCCTCACCCATGTACACACAGACACACAACGCTGCAGTGAAACACACATCATGTACGGCCACACACTCACACGCTCACACGCTGTACCCTGGAGCCTCGGAGAGCGCTGTCACAACGCAGACTGGCTGCACCCCCCGTCCTATCCCACTCTCTCTCTTTCTTTTTTTGCTCTCTGTTCCATCGTCCCCTCCCCCTACTTCCTCTCCAGAGTGCCGTGGTGCTCAGCTGTCTGGAGACTCCTCTCTCTCCCTCACCTTTCAGTCTTCGTTGGGTCAATTTCTCACTTTCCTCTACTCATTTGCGTTCAGCTCCATTTAAAACCATCAAAAGTACATGAATGTGTGATGCACAGCTCAGAGATCAGATCAGATCAGAGTCAGATTTGATCTGCTTTTGCCTGCATTGTGAACTGAACCCTAGCGGAGTCAGAACAGTCTAACTCCTTGCAGCCAGTGTTCACATTTCATTTGGGTAAAGTCAGAGCAAATTCTTACAAAACAAAAATATGTAGTTGGGGGCAATTAAAAGCCCAGTGAGCTCTGAAAATTTCCCAAAACAAAATGGAATAGAAACTTTACAACCAAACTGCCTGCAGGAAACTCATTAAACAGAACAAATTAATAATTGAAGGTTGTCTGGGTGAAACTGAGTCATAACTATAACATGAGGAAGTGTACTACTACTGTATTTTTCAAAATTCAAAAAACAACGAGTGGAGTCATGTCCAGCACTATGCGTATCACCTATGCGTTATCATATCCGATTTTGTAAATACTGAAAACAATAAAAGACACAAGACAAATTCAACTTCAGGCATTCTGCGCACATCACACTCTTCGCTGCAAATCATATCAAGTTTAAAAGCAGCAGTGTGTATGGAAACAAACAACACTGTAGCAGCATACCGTTAATGCACCTGTGTTTTTCAATGCTTGCCTTGTCTTTAGAAATGTGAAGTTTAAACCTTTTTCTGTGCTGTATCTGATAGAACATTCATTTGGGCATTTCTCCTTCACCTTTTATTTTTTCACAGCATCAAGTTAGAGTGAAAACCAGTAAACAGATAAACATAAATCGATATAAAACTTCTGGCTTGATTGCTCATTGTATCTCCATCCTCTGTGTCGTGAGTGGACAGGTGAGCTTTACTGTGTGCACACCTTACGATGGTTTAAAACGTACACCGTGTGAGATTTGGGGGGATTTAGTGGGATCTAATTGCAATGGAATGTAATATTTATAATTATGTTTTCATTGGTGCATAATCATGCAAAAAAGACAATGAATGAGATGTTCATATCGACAGAGGGTCAAGGTTCACAGAATCCACCATGTTTCTACAGTTGCTCAGAACGTACTTCATCGTCTTCTGTTTTCTGTTTTACAGCAGGTAGCATCCAGTGTTAAGGTGTATTACTGTTAACTACTATGTCTTTACAGTTAATATCCCCCTAAAAACACCAAAACGGATGATACAAACACTGACTCTGACGGAGTGGGTGGACACAACTTTAAATAGGAGTTTATGGAAAATTAGTAATGCGTTTTAAAAGAGTGTATTTATATGTGTAAATATGAAGATGTGTAAAATGACAGCAGCATCACTTCAAGTCAAATATAGAGGAGTTATCAGGTTTAATAATAGACCCATTTGAATTAAAGCTCTAAGACAATTCTATTAAAACATAATTAATGCCAAAATAAACACCTGCTGCCTGATAGCCCACATATTTAGGCTCAGATGTTAGTGGAATATCAACATGGAAGCTGATTCCTTTCTGACACACTCATCTCCCTCTAAATTACTGTGTACCAAAATTTGTTGCTAAAAATAGTTAATTATGTCTAGGAGGCAACAGCATTCAACCTGGATTTCTCTGCAGTATCTCCCACAAGAGATTATAAGACATACCGGTAGCTCACCTAACATGATCTGTGTTCTTTTACATTCATTCTCTCTTCCTCTGTCCTTGTTCTAAGTTCTCTATCAAAGGCCAAGACGTTACTGAACACAAAGGTTCCTTGTAGCCTGTGGACGCGCAAATGGGCACGAAACCACAAATAACAGGAGGCAAAGGTTTAAATGTGTGGCCAAGGTATGACCACAAAAATAACTGAAAGCAGTAAAGCATCAAAATACAAGGTATTTCCACCTTTCATCCTAAAAATGGTGGAGTCATGGAGCTACAGGATGCAAAGTACACTGAAGGCAGCAACAGCAACAGTGTGAAATCTGCTTGACAGAAAAAGCTCTTAATGCTTATGCAGCACTTTCTTCCAGAAATCTCCTTCCAGTGATGGCAGAGCCGCTTCACAAAACAAACCCCAGTTTCTTCCCCATTATGACAAACAACAACGCTGCAGATGCAACCTCTGCAGCTACACAACAAGGGCAAATCAATGACAAACCACCCCGTGTGCTTGTGTGCCGTCTGCGTCTCCTACAGCTCAACACCCCGAAGCACTGCGCCAGGCTTACCACTGCTGTCACCTCAAGCTTCCAAATGCTGCTTTGTGGGCCTTTAGAGTTCTGCACCTCTGTAAGCTGCCACACAGTCAACTTAAAACACATCACAATTCAATTAAAAAAAAAAGATGTTCAGTCAAAATTGATGAAGAAGTACATTTTGTGGACTAGCAGCGGCACGTTTCTGCTTCTGAATTATTCTATTTGCAGAAATTGAAGTAGGATAATATAGACATATGCATGCACTCTGCATACATGCGTATATAAGATTATGCCACAGTGCATCAGGTCTAAGCCGTGTCAGTGTGACGGCAGATGAAGCTCTGGTTGGAGAGGACAGCGAGGGTGGGGGTTGGTTTGGTGACAGGGCCACTGGGCATCATGGGATGCAGAGCGGCGTGAGCAAAGGAGGCTCTCTAGCAGAGTCAGGCGTGTTGTGTAACAGCGAAGAGGGAGGGAAAATTGGGGACGGTCGCGTCTCCCTAATGGCCCCACCCCCAGTATGACACCCCAACCAGAGAGAGGGAGGGACAGACATATTACAGTTCAGAGGAAATGTATATGTCCTTTTACTCAAGATGCACTTTAGACCTCATCCTGTGAGACTTTTTTGCTTTTGTTCAATGACATTTCAGAGGGACTATTTAGTCACTATTTCTATTAAACTCAAGTTGCTGTTAGATTTAGGATGTTCCCTCAATAAATATTAACTTAGACTTGTATCAAGATCACCTAAACTGAGACCATCTTAAGACCAAGGAGAGTTTTGCTACAGGGACAGGTTGCTACCGTTCTATATAAAATCAGTACATGAGTTACTTCTAGTCACGTTTTACAACTGATGATGGTGTTTGGACGAAACCTGAAATTGTTGATCTGAAATGAAATCTTGGTGGTCTTTGTTTTTAGTCCAGTAATAAAGGTGTCAAGTTTCACCTCAATTAAAATCCACTCTTCTTTACAGTGTTCATGCTATTTCACTACTGATACCATGAAGGAAAGTATGAATAAACGGAATGGATTTGTGCACAATAGTAGAGCTATTGCTGCAGTGTTTGCATATTTGTTCCCAACCAGAAAGGCCATGCATACCCTGGCATTAAGATTATGACGCAAAGTCACACATGCATCGGTTATGGATAGATGAACATATAAAGTATGCAAGCTTAGGCATACATGTCACACACAGGCTGGTCACTGTGGGCACTGCAATCCATACCTTGTTTATGCATGGACCACTGGAAAAATCACACAACCCAGTAATCAGTTAAAGGCATGGATGAATGCCTAATACGCTGTAGCTCTATACATGTGTTTATCCATATTTTCTGGTGTACGTATGTACTCTTGTTTTTCCACGTTTATTGCACAGTAATGTAATATGTCTTACTGGTACAAACAATCAGTGACTTACTGACAAAAAACAAATTGTACAAACTGATGATTCTTTTTCCTGAGGATGACTGCAGGTCACACAGAGGCCACTGTGTTTTTCATGAATCCATGATGTTCATTTTCACACAACACATGTACTCATTAAACAGACAATGCTCATCGACGTGGCAGCAGCACAGCCCAACAGTCAAAGCTACATTTTCAGCATTTTCCATCTGAATCCATCTTACCTGGTTTTAAAGGAATTGCTCAATATTTGGCAAATAGGCTTATTGTGTTTCTTTTCTTGCTAAAAAGTTTTTGAGATTGATAAAACTTGTATTAAATATTCAGTGTGCAGTACTTTTTTGGCATCATTTCATAATTATATTTACCTTAGAGCATATTGTAATTCAAGTGGTCTGCGAGGAAACAAGACTTGGGCACCTCCTCTGGGCTCTGTTTATTGTTTGTTTTTTTTCAGACAGGTAGGGGGGTTAAATATATGACTGAAAGCATCAATTACTGATCGCTGTTATGTTCTGTCGCGACTCTGTTGTGGCTCGTCACAGAAGCAACACGGCAGCTCCCACAGCTGTGATAATTTGGCTTCACTTTACCATAACGGCATGCAACAGAGTCATAACATCTATCTTTATATTTAGTCTTCTAATTTGTACAGAGAGGCGAGAGCTGCAGAAGGAAGGTGTATAGTTTTGAATTCCCCTGTTTTCCGCCTCCTGCAGCTGTGAGTAAGGAGATGGAGTCAGGAAAGGATTAACCTAGCTTAGCATAAACACTGAAAGCAGGGGAGGCAGCTAGCCTGGCTCTGCCCGGAGCTCAAAAAAACAGCCTGACCTAACATCTAATTAACATGATCTCTCTCATTTCTTAAATCCATGGATAAACAGCAATGAAACAATATTTTATGAGGAGTTATCTGGGCGATTTCTTTATAAGCTAAGTTAATCCTTTCTAACTTCTAACTCCACTTAATATGGTAACATTATTACTTGAATATAGCTTCAAGTTTAAATTACACATTAAAAGCAATGAATCAGTTTGCATCTGTTTCTGAATTTGTATTGAATTTATATTTCTAAAATTAACTGCAACAAGAATGAGTGTTAGAGTAACCGGATTCAGTGTTGACTTTTGTTCTATTACATAAATGCTTAAAGTCAGTTTTGTGCTGTCAAATTCAAATACACTGAATTTCAGTAATGAATGAGTAATGCTGTATCACTCTATCTGCACTGCTGTAAAATATAATGTAGCTATGAATAAACCATGTGCTTCCTTAGCTAAACAGTGGTTGAACCTGGTATCCTCAGGGGAACTCTGGCCTTTTGTCACGGTGTCCTTGTTGGGCAGCCAATGACAGATGGTGAGGTAGGCCTGGACTCCGATTGGACATTGGCCTTCAGGACAGATAAAGGCCACTGTACACCATACACAATGGCAGACATGTACTCTGTGTACTGTGAGGAAACAAGCAAGAGTACACTTAAATACACGGACAATCTGAATAAACTGTGTCCACCATCACCTTCACAACACACTGAAGCACATAAGGACATCGTTTGGGTTAACTGAGAGTTTGATTTAAATTCTGCTGCTGTTCAGAGGCTGTACGGTCAGTTGAATCTTAAATAGCTGTAGTTCCTTTGCCAACAAAGCTATAGAAAAGCTATTACCGGAGGATAAACTGAAAAGGTAACAGCCACGATAAGACAGAGATTAAATATTCTTCCTTTGGCATTAACTCCCAGTGGAGGCACAAATACAAAAACAAACAGACAGGCAGAGGGATATGTAGACAGAGTGTGAAGAAACAATTAAAAGACTGTTTTGAATATGTAACATGTAGATGATCACATGAACTGGCAACTTGTACTCAGTTGCACAAAAATGCTTGAGACTTGACTCAGACTTCATAACAACTCATGTCTTTGAGATTTGACAGATTAGTCAGCAATGAATATTTCATTGGGAGAAAGTGTGTTTTTTACAACCCTCCCAAAACCACAAAAACATCCCAGCATCCTTCTGCCAACCACAGCTGTGTGATAGTGGTAGAGTTTGGAAAGTAAGTTTACAAATCCCTGAATTAAACAAATCAAAATGGATCATTACGTACAGAAGGTTAAAAAAAGAGAACATGCCGATGTAAGTAGTTAAATGTTAAAGTGTTAGACTATTTAGTTTTCTTCTTTGTTTTCTTGGTCTACTCCATGACAACGTGTTGAAGCATAATGGAAAACCATATGTACAGCTACAGCTTTTTAAATATAGTGGCTGACAATACTGTGAGTACTGACCAATCAGAAATGTTTAGCACTGCAAGCCCCACCCCCAAACGTCCTGAAGCAGAAAGTATCACCCCTCTGAGCATGGACTTTTTTGGGGTAAAATAAAGTCCCTGGAACTAAATCCAGAGCCTGGTCCCTGCAGTGGAAACACACTGAATTTCTCCAAAGTTTCCTTGTTCCTTTCATTTTGCAACTCATGAATGTCTTTGCCTCCCATTAGTTTAGAAACTACTTTATTCTTTCTTCTGCCTCTTAAATGACAAGGCTCTGTTTTGTTATTTGGAAACAAAGGAATAAAATCTGGAAAGCATCTTACCCAGCATTCCCTTGTTAGGCTCTGACAGACACATGTCCTTCTCTGCGCTGGGCAGCACGAAGCCGACCACAAAGATCTCCACGCCGTCTGCCATCAGGGCCAGCCCCAGGACAAAGTAGAGCGTCCACTGGAACTTCCCGTGGCCACACTCCTGCAGGATGGTCTCGTACTGCTGCGCCAGCTCCTCCTGGTCTTTCCTCCTTTCACCCTCGTAAGCCGACAGATCTCTGAACTGCTGCGCCTGGGCGGTCGCCACCCCGTCGATGCCGCCAGCCTTGCCTGAGTCGGCCCTGGGGATGCCTTGGTACTCGCCTTCGTAGATTTCATCATCCTCGTCGTGTCCCTCAGTGGAGTCGCTGTGGCCTTCATCATCATTGGCCCGACTGTCATTGCGATAATATCCTCCATCATTACTTGGCACACCAGCATAGTCGTCGTCATCATCTTCCTCCTCAAAGCGTTTATAGGAGCGTTTGGTGTACTCGTCGGTCATTTTGTCCATGCCGCGCCCCACCTTCTTGCCCACCTGCTTCTTGGCCACTTTGGCAATGTCCTTGGCGCCGCGGATGAAGTCTGTGCGGTTGTCTCTGTAGCGTCCATCGTCATCCATTTTGGTTGATGAGGTGGTGGTCACTTGCTGTTAGGAGTAGGAGGTATCAGGAGCGGCCCATGCACATGAGTGTGCAATGAGGATTTGTGTTGGCTAATGAATTCAGCACGGCGGACAGCTCCCTGCTCCACTGTACTGCTACTGCTGCTGCTGCTGCTGGACTCTGGCCAGTGTGCGCTCCAATACTAACCCTGCAAAAAAGGAGAGGAAAAGACATTGTGTTAGCATGGTTCATTACACTGGCACTTCACACGAAGAAGAATCACTGATAGTAAGCACATTTTAAACAGCCTGTATCAGAGCCAATTAATACTGAAACACAAAGGAGCATTGGCATTCACATCGCAGTGGCATTTGCAGAACACTTTATCTGGCTCAGCACTAATGGCTGGAAAAAAGTGACATGACAGCTTTAAGGAGCTGACATCTGAGTCTAGGAGCTCATTGGCCTATATTGACTGAACAGCGTTTATCTCATAGCTCACCCTCTGCAGCTCAGCTTAAACCACAGAGTGCATACACTGGCTCACCGCAGAACCACATTTAACGTGTCCATGCTGCAGCAAAAATATCATAAATTACCAAGTAGAGCTGTTGAGTGTTGTGAACATAATGTTTACAGAAACAACTACCACTGCTGTGGAGGTAAATATCTCAAAGAAGCAGCAACCTCTGGGGCTGAAAAATGAAGCCAATGCAGAATTGCCCAAACCTGCAGTTCCTCAAATGGCCACTTGAGGCTGCCTCCAGAAGCAAGTCAATCCACAAAGACCTACTATGTTCAGCTTAGCGATTTTTTCACTCGATTTGTGCCTTTTTCAGACCCCTCAAGTGACTTTTTTTCAAAAAAGCATGAGCGACAAATCTAGTGACTTTTTGCCAGTGTTCAACAGTATTTATTCGACCAATCAGCAGCCACATAGACCCAATCTGAACAATCACTTTGTTTCCCTTTGTTTTTCAGGGAATAGCTTCTCCTTTGCCTTTGTCAAACAATATAGAAGCATCAATGTGTGTTCCTTGCCTGTAATCTATTGACTAATGAAATTAAAAAACGTGATGTCATGAAAACACAAATTTTTCACTGAAACCTTTCATTGAAGATATCTGGCAACACAGAATAAAATATATTTTTTCCTGACAGACAGCTCTAATGTATTAAGAAGCTACGCTAAGAAGAGAAGATTAATGCCTTGTTATTAAAACTTTATTTCTGTGCTTATTTATTCTGGAAAATTGTCAATTGAGACCAAAAATAAACTACTACTAAGTTTACTGGTACTTAATTGAATTAACCAGCCTGTTGACTTCTAACAGCTACATTAGCTAATGTTAGTCGTAATGCGCTACAGTCTGTCAGCTAAGCTGCTAATTAGATAGCTATGGTATGTAGTGTCTTTAGGTGTAATGCCATATCGACATTACTTTTTATCAACAGAGAGGTAGAGGTAGAATTAGCTTGGTCAGTTTCTCTTCCCCAACTCCACCTTCTTGTCCAAATATGGTCACTTCTGGTTCCAAAAAGCTTATATGGCTACGGTTAAATGACAAACTCAGGGCTTTAAAAAGTAGTCTACGAACCAACGGGTGACATCATGGTGGCTACGTCCACTTCTTTGATACAGACTATGCTCTCAAACTGATGGCCTGTGGATTGAACACTGACTAACGATGGTCTGATTCTTTCACTTTTATCTGTTCTCCCTCGTCTGCTACAGTGTTGTTTTTCTTTCTATACTGAAGAGAAGAGAAGAGAAAAGAAGAAAAAGAGATCGTGTTTTGAATCACACCACAGGCCATCCTGTTTTCTTCTTCTCTGACACTCCTATCACTTTGACGCTGCACTTTTTTGTGTCTCTGAAAACGACATGCTGCACCAAAGGAAAAGCCTGTGAAAACTACAATTGGGCAAAACAAACTCAGCAGGGAGACAGTCAGTTGTCTGCTTCACTTCACAAAAAAAATCCAAGCAAATTACAGCCCTTTCACCTTGTCAATCGAAAAAAAAACATAATAGGCCTGGGTATCATTTCCATTTTATTTCCATGGTAGCATATCTGTGCTTTGAAGTACCAATAGCAAAGAAATACCTCAGTAATAATTGAATACTTTAGCCTTAGGAGCATAAGGGACTCCAAAACACATGCAGTCATACAAAACTGTCTATACATAAATTATAAAGTATAAATTGCTAAAATCTCATTTGATTCAATTACTTTCTGATCTAAGAATAACTAGAAATGTGACAAATGATTTCATGGCATAGCTAATACAGAATGTTGTAAAACTTGATGGTTCCAGTTAATGAAATTTGAGATTTTTTCTGCTTTGAAAAGTCTTTTGGTTTCCTGCTGCTTAGGAAAATAAAACTCAAACTGAAGATGTCATATCTCGCTTCAGTGATTGTAATTTCTTTTTCTTTCTTTTTTTTTTTACAGACCAAATGATGACTGTTTAAAGAAATTCAGCTTGTGGACTGACACGGTTCAGTATTTGGTGCAGGTCTGTTCTCGAAAGGGTTACTGAGGTTTTGGTTTTAAGGGGCATAAAACCTCCTAACCATCCTAAGATGCGAGATTGTTTACTTCTTGTCTGCAATAATAACACATCTCCTGCCTGTATGTGTTCAGGAGACCGAGCAGAGATGACACGGGCCTAGAGAGAGACGGTCTCTGGGGAACGACTGCAGCTGTAGCCGACACTGGAGTCATTCTAGTAGCTTCCCACAGTGTCTTAAAGAGAGCAGCAGTAGCAGCTCAGCGTGGGGGGAGAAGAGGGGGAGGGAGGGGGTTGTTGAGCCTGAGGGAGACGGCAGCACCCATCATCACGACTACAAACACCGGCGGAAAGTACTGCAGAGAGACTGCTCGGTGCTGTTAAGGAGGACCACGCCATCATGTACTGCAGTGCTGTATTTGCACAGTCAAAATAAAGTGAAAAGGAAGAATTTACTTTATTTGTTAGTTATATTTTCATGTAATTGCATGCACTTATTTGGGTAAAAAGTCTCTTTTTGGTCCACTGCCTGCAGTAATAACAAGTCTAACATCCTGTTTTTCTGATTCATTCTCTTACATCTGCTCTGGTTTAACATTTAACCCCTCCCCCACAAAAACAAAATTCATAAAATGTAATACATCATATAAAAACAGTTATATCATACCTTTACATTTATACTCATAAGCACACATTCTATATTAAATATATATATAAAGTCAGATTTACATTATGAATTGTGGTTGCTTGAGACATCAAAAAAACTAAAACTAAAGGACAACTGCAGTGCTCCAGCGTCACCCTCCCCATTTTTCTGTTTCCCTTTCCTTTTTGTGTTTGTTTTTTCGTGTTTTCTTAGTGGTGCGTTACAGCATAATGTTCATCTCTACCATCCTGAATCAAGCACGGACTATTAACCACTCCACCCGCTGTTTTAGTGGAACTTGTACATTTACCACTTGGTGTATCTTGCAGGGAATCAACATGTCTATGGCCTATATGAGCAGAATAAGCAATCACACTTGGTTGCAACTCCCACTTGTGAGTTTGTGGTTATGCTGATCCCACAAACATCAAAGTCTGGTTGTGGCTCATTTTCCTTAAGTAGGGGAAGAAGCTCATTAAATACTTTTTTGTGCTATTTATTGGTTGTGATGCTTCAGTTATCGGTTCATGTCTGCTGTAGGTGTGACATACAGTAAGTTGACTTTAATGCACAGTGCGTAGCCTCATTTCTGCCGTTCAATGAATCAAAACAATAACAAAAGGACGAAGTATGATTAGGTTGTGAAGTAGCATGGGATCATGGGAGTTGTTGTTTTCATCATCGTCAATTAAAATCTATCTGAAGTGACTCCGAAATTACACATACAGACAAGAGAACATACTAATTATTGTTTAATTCACTTTACTTTTAGTGACATATATTCATGATATGTAGTGTTAGCAACTTAAAGGTTCAATATGTAAGATTTGTGCACGCTTGTGTTCTCTAACTCCATTTATAAACTAACGACTGTCTCCATTCCCTACATCTATGACAAAAGCCTGTGCACTGATTTATAGCGAGAGGACTCGGTTTGGTTTCTCCTAAAAAAAAAACCTTACACTGGCTCTAAAGTTCTTCCATGCCTTTCTTCTGCTCCACTACAGCAGAAGCAGTGTACAACACTAGCTACCATTAGCTTAGTTCTGTGAGACAACTCGCGTTTGAAATGTTTTACTACAGCAGCAGAATATATTTAAAATTTAACGCCTAGACTCTGAGCTCATCACACCCAGCAGCTATGTTTATGTACTGGGGAGCGACGAATAAATACCCCCGCCCTTCTGAATTACTATTATTATCCAGAGATTATTGTGTTTCTCTGTAAAGGGGATATTGTCAAGTGACCAATTAAAGATTTCTCTGAATTTGAACATTGTTGGAAATTGGATATAATTTTAAATAATATAAATACACAAGTCAACAAAACATACAATACAGGCCTAGTCTTTTATAGATATTTTATGGTGGAAATGTTACATATTGTACCTTTAAGTAAAAACTGAGCGCACTGGTTACAGCACATGCTACATAACCACCATTCAAATCCTGGTTAGGGGACCTTTGTAGCAAATCATCCCCATTAAAGCTATTAAAGCAGTTTGACAGGCATACACATATTTGTAGAACATAAAGCAGCTTTTGGATTGAGATTAACGGGCTTCATTGTTATGATGATAAAGGGAGCAAACCCTGTTTACCTCTGAAATATTACACATACGACAGGGCCACTTCATCATTTATATTTATCAAGCCTTGGCTTTTACAGTTGTTCCCATGCTTTGCATCATTGTTGTTTCGGTGAAGTGATCAGGCTGCAATGTCAGCGTAGCCATCAATAAAACAACAAGCCATGTAATTAATATCAGGCAGGATGGAGGGACAGTGTCTAAGTTGACTGGAAAAGAGCCAGTAAACCATAAACTAACCTCGTTGATGGTGTTATTAGAACTGTTTGGGAAAATCTTTTTCACCTGTTTCAAATGGCACAATGATTTTACTTTGACAGATGTAACAACAGTAGAAAAGGGAGGAGGGAGGGAGTCTTGAAAAGTCTCCTGTGTAGCCTCGAGGGTATTGAGCAGACACAGACTACTGCCAAAACAACATCACACAACCCAGTGGTCTGCTGGTGCACGCTCACTGAGAGTAAAACCACGAAGAAGAAGCAGAAGAAGCAGAAGAAGAAGAAGAAGAGTGACAGTAGGTTTCATTAGTGATCTCACTGGGGCACTCTTCACTATCTGGACAGGATGGTTGACTGAACACAGATCTACTTCAGCATCTCTTCAATCAGACAGTGTGTAATGAATCCAGCTTTTGCATCATGAAACCACATTTTAGAATCTGAAACCTCTAACAGCAAGGACTCCTGTTTTAAGCATTTAATCTAATTTGTTTTGCAATTACACTCCCAGAAATTAATTTTATTTCAGAAAATAACGTGATTGCTCAGATTTGCATAGAAATAAGAATGTTATTTATAGCCTTTATTTCACTAAAGCTCCTTCCTGAATTGACGCACTTAACATATGTAGAAAATACGTTGTTAGGACGACTTGAACTGTGTTAAAGGGTAATGTTTCTGTTTTTTTAATACTGAACTCACTGTATAGGTATTAAATTGCGGGTTGTGAATGAATGAATGTCAGTCCCAAAATATCAGAAAATTGACAATAATATCCATATGGCTTTTTTAAATTTGATGGATGTTTTATTGTGGTAAGTTTTCCTATAGTATTCTGTGTGTTTTTATTATCATTATTGTTTAGGCTTGAGGTCAAATATTTTGACTGTTAGTTACTTGTTACTTTGGTCGTGAAAAAGTGAAATCAGAAAACATTAAACACAATAAACTTTTTCAGAACCCTGCGATTTTATGTCTTATGATGTGAAATAATCTCATCCTCAGACCATAAATCATCCGAAAATCTTGGACTGAGCCTGTCTATGGTGCTGACAGATTACTTCAGACTACAGGTTGCTGAACTGCATCAGCCACCACCATGCGCGGGTCAAAAACGCAAACGCTGCAGGCCGAACTGCGGGAACTAGTAGCTGAGGATAAATTGATTTCTCATGTACATCAGTGAGCTTCAGTAGAGCTACCTCTGGGTCAGGTCTCGCTGAATTTCTCACTTAATCACTCCACAACTACTGCTGTAAAAAAAAAATAGTCATTCTTTACAGTTAGGCTGCTGCTCACACAATCCCCTCTGGATAAAAAATAATTGGCTTTTAGACAGAAATGCGGGAATGATGTTGAGTAAAAAGTCTCCATTTTGAGCCGGAGGAAAAAAATATATAATCTCCTCTGTTTTTCTGATATAACTGAACCACTGAACATTTCATTAACCCATTACTCATCTTTTAGCTGTCATGTCATGAAAACAAGTTCTGCAGCTCTTTTGTTTCAGCTGTTTTTCACTCTGAAGGGTGGCATCACATCATGGGCAAATGTTGCAAAGACATCTGGTGTTTTGTTGTCAGCTTGTCATCAGCCCAGATCTTGCATCTCTAATTGCTCATTTTTAGTTGTTTGTGATGACTGTATAACCAATCCGAGGGAATCCAGCCCTAAAAATTCAGCCATAAGCTCTGACCCATAAGCAAACACATCAGTAAACAGATATAAATATGCTCATTCATAGAGTCCCAGGATAAGAACAAAACTAAATGTCATGTTTGTTTTTAAATACAACTCAATTTGGTGTTTATGTGACGCTCCAGCTGGATGATTCGCTCCACGATTTCAAACAAAAACTAAAAACCAGAAACATTATGGTGCACATTGGCCATTATTTCCTAGCAACACGTCCTCCAACCATTACGATCATACAGATGATTTTTCTACCCTCTGATATGATAGAAAAGAGCCCTTGATTGGTGTTAACTGTAAAACAAATGCCACAAAATACCACGATAACCATAGACTGCATAAAAGTGGACGAGCCACTGTGATGTGTCCTATTGGTTTGTGGACTGCCATTTCAAAACCTAAAGTCTGGAATTTGACTGTTGCCATCTTGATTTTTTGGAGCCAGATTCACCCATATTTGGACAAGAGGGTGGAGCTGGGGGTGAAATTCGTGACGCTATAATAATAGGTAATAGTAGGTAGTAGTAGTAATACTAGTAATGTAATCTTCACATAATATTTATAATAATAAACAGCAGCCTACCTGTCAGACCATAATGCAGAACAAATTAATGCTAGTTCATGTAGCTAAGTTATACTAACAGGTTGGGTACTGTAATTGAGTAAAGTAGTAAAGTAAAGTAAAGTTTATTTATATAGCACTTTTTAAAGATAAAACCAAAAGTGCTTCACAAGAGATAAACCTCTGTTAAATGCAGGCTTTAAAAGTACAAGAAATAAACCCCCAAATTCTCCAAAAAGAAAAGGGTGCTTTATTGATTTTTTTTTTGTTAGCTAACCTGCTTGTTCTGGTGAGTGCTTTGGAAGTTGCTTTGAAAAGCATTCCTGGGGTCTGCTGAGGGCTCCTGGTAGTTCTTGTTCGCTCCACCTCAGCTCCTCAGAGCCGATGCTGCTCAAGCAAATTGGATTTCCAGGCTTAGAAACAACTGGCAAGAGAGCAACCGGTGATAAACTAAAACTCAAATTCACAGTACACTGAGAAATGTACAGAGGACATCACAGACAGGCACCATGTCGGGGTTTTCTTTCCCCCAGCCATGGTTCAGTAAGCACAATGCATACGAGATAAAAACCTGCGCTGGGAACAAGGAAATGACTGTTTGCTGTTTTCATATGAATATATTTAAATAGATAGAGAGCCTCATATGCGGCTGGTGTGTTTGAGTATGTTTAAAGGCTGATTCATCCTTAGAAAGGCTCATGAGACAGTTGGCTACACACTGGAAATAATATTCAATGGAATATTTCAATCACATGGAATGACAGCAGCCAGCAAATACAGGGAAGCTATTAATCAATTCCGACATTTAAACAGCTGCTTTCATCTGAGACAAGTAATGTTCGAGGCTTAGCAGCAGACTTTACGGCCCTGCAAATGTGTTGGAGAACATTTAGAAAGGACGCTTATATGTTCCTCCTGTAAACGCAGAACTACAAACTAGTACTGAAAATTGTTCACAGTATTTTTGAAGTCTGAGCAGATAGATGTGATATGACTGAAAGAAATAACCTAGTGCTGTTTATTGGTTAGAAACAGGAAACCAACAGCGGCCTCCTGCGTTGCAGTCCACAGCTTTGTCTGTTCTACAGACTGATTAAAATAATTGGATGTAGCCACTGCGAAGTCACCTATTAGTTTTTGGACCACCGTTTTGAAGCGGTGGCCAAAGGTCAAATATCAACGTCGCTATGATCTCACAAAACACGTTGATGGCCATAACTCAATAGTGGATGCATCTGATTTAATTTATGGTTCATGTTAATATAGTGCATTTCATACACAAAGGCAATTCAATGCAGAGGATATGCAGAGGCAAAATATTTAAACATATAATTAAAAGAAAGTATAGACTACTTAAACCATAATAAAATAATATAAAAATATATTAAAATGATTAAAATAATATACTCCAGAATGACATAGCCATAAGACTTCCATAGGCACATCAAAAGAGCAATGTTTTCGACCTGGATTTAAAAATGTCTACGTTTGGAGTAAATATAAGCTCTACTGCAGTTTGTTCCAGCTGTACGGAGCAGAACATCTAAAGGCTGCTTCTCTAAGATTGAAGCTGTCATATTCACCTTTTCACAGTGACTCAATCACTTCAAAGAGTCAGCCTGTTGGTTGATCATGCTTCATCACCATGGTCACAACCTTTATACCAGGAGGCTCTTGAGGCCCATCTAAATGCAACGAGCAGCCTCTCTCCATCTGATTGGCCTTTCACAAGCCGGAGATACAGCTGAGAGTGGGTGTTGGTCGACTATCTGCCTGTGAATAACAAATACTCTCCTAGTCTCCACATATATGGCAGGACTGTGCAG
The DNA here is from genome assembly GCA_037367275.1 of Coranthus polyacanthus. Lineage (NCBI taxonomy): Eukaryota > Metazoa > Chordata > Actinopteri > Kurtiformes > Apogonidae > Coranthus > Coranthus polyacanthus. The sequence goes on along the minus strand of JAPQRN010000009.1, from coordinate 842,001 downwards.
CTGCAAGTGCTTTCTGTAAAACGGGTGATGTATGTGTGTGCAACTGGCCTTCAATAAAGTTTTTGTTTTGTAGTAATGAGAAAATGGATACGCTCGCAGAGTAAAGAGTTACAGTGAAACAAAATACTTTCACAAACTGTTGTGGCATCGCTAATGGAGTGTAAACTGGTAATAAATTAACAGTGGCGGAGGGGGAGGGTGGGGGCAGAGCAAAAGAACACAGGCTGTCGTTTGCCTCTGATGAAAGACTTAATTATGTAATCCCATTTTCTTTCTAGTGAGCAGAGGAGACGCCACAGGGAGGTAAAGCCTCACACAAACACAGTGTAACATGTATGAAACATACAAAGGCTTCCTGACACTGAAACACAAGTTGGTATTTTGTCACAAAAGCTGACAACAGGTCTGTTTTTCTGATCTCATGTAAAGTTTCATGTAAAGTCTCTTTTTAGAGAAAACGTGGTTCACAAAGGACAGCGATGCTTCAAACGCGATGATCTCATAGATGATACGTTACTGTAGATTACCTACAAAGAGTTTATAAAGTAGTTCAAATGAGCTCAACCGTAAACATGTACAGCAGTAAAATGCAACATACACGTGATGTGTAAAAAAATCATCATATGTAATAGTAAAACACTGACAGGGACCATTTTAACGCACAATGGTGATATACTTTAAAGCAAATTTTTGAATGTAGAACTTACTTGTAGTGGAGTAATTTTACAGCGTGGTATTAGTACTTTTACTTGAAGGTTCAATATGTTATAAAATTAGCATGTGTGGGCTTAGTTTAAGTTTGTGTTGGACTCTGTTTTGTGCTGTTCATTTGTTGAAGTTAGCTTTAGTTGCTAACAACTGTTTCGGTTCCGTACATCCATGATAAGAGCCCGTGCACTGATTTCTATAGGTTGTTTATTTCATGAAAATGTATGCTTTTTCAATGCCTCTTTTCTGTTCTTTATACAGTGGCAAAAGTGTGCAACACTAGCTTCCATTAGCTTAGAAATGGAGTTAGCTAACGTTAACATGTGCTCCCAGCACAACACAGACTCCAACACAAACTTTACGTAAACACATGCAAGTCTTTCATACTGAGCCTTTAATTAAAAGATCTGAATTCTTCTTCCACCACTGCTATAGTTAGGATAAGGAAGTCAACTTTTTCAATACAGAAATAGGCAGGACGAGACGATAACTGATGAGACTACAGTTGAATCGCTCTTTTGGCTTTGGACTGTTTGTTGAATAAAAGGCCATTTGAACATTTGAACCTTTGCCAGAGCAACTTTTCACGATCTTCTGATATTTTATATAAGAAATGTAAAATAGAATTTTGAGTATGGCATTGCTATTCCCAATCAATCTGTAACAACTGTAGCATTGCTGAAACATCCACTTCACTAGGCTGCAAATTATATAATAGAAGTGCTATTGAGTGCAGAGTGTATTGAGAGAGAATGTTATACCCAGAGAAAGACCCGTTAATCGGTGTTGATATGACATTTTACAAACTATTGGTAATCTTTTTTACTGTCAGTTTGATGTTCAGGTCTGGATTTAATGATGAATTACTTTGTGGTTGATGTTCAGTTAAACAGTTTTTTCTATTTCTAACGAAGTCTGAACTTCTGACGATGTCATTTTTTTTTCCGGGGGGATGATTAATCTGCTTTTTCCTTTTCCAAACGATCGTTATTCTATCGACCTTGGAAAATCCACTGTCAGTCGACCTTAACAATTATAACTTTACAAGACAAGCTTAGACACAATCAAGAATTCGTTTTTAAAAAGGAAGCAATGTTAAAGTTGTCAGCATATCTTTTTTTCTATTTTTAAGTTGTGTTTTTACTGGTTTAACCCTGTAACAATATTGTTATTACATAATTTTCTTGCTGATAGATACGGTGAAGCGCTCGTCACTTTAGCCACTGTGTTTGTGATTAAAGCCACAGAACCTGTTATCTTTATTGATGACCACACACAGTCTCAGCGGAGCAGTGAATATTATATTCATATGCAGGCAGGGCGGCCACATCTCAACTCCTTACCTTTAACAAGCGTACTAGAGACTCCCAGCTGATTCTGAACGAGCTATAACCACATTAGCCTGACTCTAACAAGGCTGTTCTTTCAACACCAGCACATAACAGCCATTCATAACTCCAGCAGATAGCCTCGAGCGTATAACAACTCCATTTTACTGCGCCGTTTAAACACAAACACTAAGAGCATCTGCTAAACTCAGACCCTCAAAATAGATTTCTCCTTTTTCCATCAAGCACTGGCGCTCGATGATAGAAGCAGGACATTTCATTTAGTAGAAATACAAGAGCCGTTTAGGAGCAGACAGGTGCTGGCAGAGGAAAAGACAGAGGTGATGCATGAGGGGGAAGGAAGCGCCGATCGTATACAGCATCGTGACTGTCGCTCCACTAAGCACTCCGCTCACAGAAAACATCCTATGAATAAACTAGCTTGGATGAAATCCCATCACACTCCCAGCTCTGTCTATTTTCCTGACAGCATGAGGTATGTAGACACATCTTTTCTTGAGCATTTTATCTCTTCTGTCCACATAAGTCCAGAGGAAATGAGCAAAAGATTATTCATGACAAAGTGCACCCCTGTAGCTGTTATGACACACCATCTACATAAAGTAATTTTTACCACATGACTTCTGTTGGTAACACTCTACATTAAGGTGACTGTAATAAGCGTTAGTTCAAGAGGTAATAAGTCCTTATAAGATATATTGCTAACATTGTTATGTGTTAATAAGACTATATAAGTGTTAATAACAGCATAAACATGGTTATTGTTAATTATAGGACATTTATAAACCCTCCTAGGAAACCTTTTATCAGTTTATAGACTGTTTAAGAACATTAATAAAAGCCCTATGAATTAATTACAATTGTTTATTACACACTTATTGAGCTCATCTAACTTACCTGTTATATCATTGTCAAACTTGCTTTTTAATATTAATAGGCATTTACACATTTGCTGGCTATTATTAACACATAATAAAGTTGCTAAGCATATAATAACAGCATATAAGGGCCTTATTAACATTAACTAAAGCATATTACAAGGAATATAAAGTGTTACCCAGTGTTCGAAAACCACTCTGCATACTTTGCTCATGTTTCCAGAGTCATTCGTCACTTCGACCTCATTGTGACTGCTGTTGTAATTTGTCCTCTATGCACAGCGTGGCAATGAACGGCACAGGTGTGAGTTTGTGGCAGCATCAACGAGGACTGAGGATTTCGTTTCAGCTGGACAAGAAACTACAACGCTCTTTCTAAAATCTTCTTTTAAATCCAGGGTAGATTATTTAACCTCTAAACCTCTCACCAAGGTCAAGAATAAACCCTGAACCTCTGCGACATTTACATGTATGATGTGAGAAAGGATTGTTTTAGAGCACAAACAGGAGACGGCCAACGTTCTTTATGTGGAAGAAAAGCTACAGTCAGACTTAGAGAAAGGCTGATTAACCTGCACCAATGGGAGGTTTAGCTAATACAGGGCTTCTGAACTGGAATTACCATTCAGTTCCACATTTATTGATGAGTTACTTTGAGTTAGATGTTGAGTTTGCCAGTTATCCACTTTCTAATGACATCAAAGATTTCACACATGCTTAACATATTTCCATTGGCAGGGGGTGGGGCAAAGATGATATCGGCCGATTAATCAACTATATCGGCCTTTAAAAATCCACTATCGGCCGACCTCTAGTCTGTGGCAATGATAAATACAAAAACAAGTTAAGAGTGACAAGAAAACCTAAGAAGAAGAAAATTACTGCACATGGAAATTAGGAATGTGTATTTGCAAGAATCTGGCGATATGTATCACGATACAGGGTCATGATTCAATATATTGTGATAGTGAGTAGTTTCCTTTTTTATGCAGTCTGAATACATTTGAATTTATCACAGCCCCTGCAACATCCTACATCATAGCACCACTTTTTGTGCTATGATTGATACGGTATCACATAATGTAATATTGTGCAACAACACTTTCTTACACCCCTACTATCAATTACATATTTAGTAAACCGTGACTACCACCGACACATTTTCTCAAAGTTGAAAAGACCAAAATTACCAAAGCGTGTTTGACTTTCCTCATTTTTACGCCAAAAAGCTGAAAACAGAACAGAACTGTTCCCGTTACATCATTAGCAACAGCTCTCGGTGCCTTCGGGTAGATTTTTCTGCCCATATGTCTCCTGCGACAGGTGATCATGTGACAGATGACGTCCCGCTGTGCAGACACACAGGTGGGCTCACAGGTGGAGGAGCAGGGCCGAGGGCTGAACAGTTTGTGGAACCGAAACGAGGATCAAACGGGGTAAACACATCCGTTTATAGTCGCATCCAATTAACAACCCTTGGTTTGCTGCTGTGCTATGAGTCACTCCCATCTCTAAATATAACCTCAGCTTTCATCGCCATCATATTAACACACCTTCACACACACATACCAGCACACAGACTCTAAACTTCAGTCTCTTGGTTAATACAGTACATGCAGTCACAGATTAAGTCATCTAATAAGAGTTCAAAACAACAGAGTGTGTTTCAGTGCTTTCTGGATTCACAGCCTCGTGTCTCTGCCGACCAGTTCAGGTACAGTTTAAACATTAACCAGAGGACCAGAACCAGCCTATGGACATCTCAATCCAGCACACAGTGTCCTCAAAAGGAAACAAAAAGAAACCCAAAAGATCCATGAAAGGCTGCATTATGTTCATGAATCTTGAGGCGAAAGGCTACAATGAGTCCATAGTGTTACTGAAATCACTCAGATTGGACTAAAATAGGCCTCAAGCTGAGTCTTGCTCACCTCAAGTGAAAGGTTAGTAACATTAGCAGCTGTGATGGAAGAATCAGAGTAAAGATGAATGCTTCCAATGTGACTCTGAATGTCACGTTTATAACCTAGAGTGGACATCTAAATATTCAAAGGCAGTATTTTTGATATGACAAGAAAGTATCGCAGTATTCAAGGAATACAACATAATTAATAGGGCTAACTATGCACTTAAGTGATGTTTTCATTGTCATTGCGGATTCCCACATCGACCACTAATACCGATCTGATACCACTTGGTAAAAATATTATTGGATCAGTGCATCCAAAACAAGTCAACATTTTCTAGTTGTTGAAGTTCTCTGTTTTTTTTTTTAAAAATACCTTGTAGGCTTGCAAATCGCCTTCTGTAAACCAATCTGTCACGTCTACCAAAACGATGCAGTAGAGCCCGAAAAAATCCACTCCTCAATTGTCAAAAGTGCATCAAAAAAAGGTCGGAGATTCAAGATGACTTTGAAAATGTATAATATTAGTTCTGAAAATGAATCCATTAAATCAACATTGATTTCAAAATGAAAAGGATCCCTTTAAGCTTCTCTCAAAGTACAGACAATCTTTGGAAAGTCTTCGCCTGTCCACTTACAAGGTCACTTCTTTTATTCTCTCTCCACTCTTAGGGTCACTTCCTGTTTCTTTGTCTTTGTTAGACACGAGATCCCTACATCTCTACATCAGTTATAATAAAATATTCAACATAAACAAATCACTTATCCCATCTCTAACTTAAATGATCTCATTTATCTTTATATTTATGCTTTACATTTTACTGTGATATTTCGGCTCTTACGTTAACATAATTCAGTATTAATATGTGTCATGTTTCGATTCGTGTGTCCAGTGTGTGGCCTTCTAGACAAATGCTGAACATGGTTTACATCCAGGTCTGTCACATATAGTGAAGACTTTGAAGGAATTAAACTATTGAATGTATTTATTTCTCACTGTCCTGACACACTCCAGTGAATCATTCCAACATGTTCAACATGTTGTCTGCATTTCCACACTGTTTTTACAGTGGACGAGAACAGACAGAACAGTGTTTTTGCAGAACGTTAGGATGTCACAGTGAAGCTGACCTCTGACATTTTAGAAAGAAAACGTCATCATATCATTATTTCATCCTAATTTTGTCACAATCAGCATAAGAATTCTTGAGTTATAGCCAAAAACGACCTTGAATATTTCACCACCAAAATCTAATCAGTTCATCCTTGATCCATCCAAATAAACTTGAGAAAACATTTGTGCCAAATTTGAAAGAAAATTGCCAAGGTCAAGGTTTTCCTGAGATATTTACAGGAATGTGATGTGAGACAAACTGTAACAAACGCTAAGAAATATGATTAAATGAGCACATAGCGCTGCGGTGCACATACTGTGTGTATAATGCAGCCTCTTGTGTTGCTGCTGCCGTCTAGTCTCCCCTCGTTTTCACATTTACACACTGGATTAAATCTTGATGCTCATTTGACTGCACAGACGCTGCAGTTAACAAGTGTGACTGAGATGGGCATCAGCGATGACACTTCCTGTCTGGAGAGAGAGGTGTGTGTTTGTGTGCAGACAAGTGTCTAAGAGCCAACGAGTGGAAAAGAAAAGCACGTGTGCAAATCTGAGAGACTGATGGATGTCAGCGAGATGCAAAGGCAGAGAGGGAGGGAGGTGTGTTTGCATGTGATTAGGCCGGCGGCGAATCCTCGGCGCTGCAGATGGCTGCTAATGTCATGCGGCGCTGACTTCATTTCTCCTGACACCTTTGATTTCTCTCGCGCTGACACGTGCGATGAATTTTCTCTTCTAATAAATCGTGAGGCTCAGCTCAAATCCTGATCACGTCGACACGCTTTACAAATGACTCCCGCAAATCTGTGCAGATGCTCAGTGAGATGTGATTGCGTCAATCCTGCAAATCATCAAGACTAAATGTAATATCCTGCATCTTCAGTGGACGTTGGGGCGGGTGGGTGATGTTTTGTCTTCACATGCCATTTTGACGAAGACATTTTCATTTAGTTTCTTAGCAACATGAAGTTCACACAGTCATAAGAAATGAAGATGATTCCGCTACTACTGCTTTCACACTAATACATGAATATGTGCTATTAACAATAAGACTGTGTGATCCAAGGCCTGGTCGTATCAGCCGATATCAATAATTATCACAGTAAATGTCAACTCATTGTTTCTTTAGAGTTTAAAGGCTGATTTTTGATCCTGAGTGAAAGTTGATGAGGCCAAATGGTTATTTGTGGTTTTAAATTATTCATAAAAAGAAACAACAAGACGAAAAATACAAAATACATTAAAATGACAAAATGAAATGAAAAAATTATGCAGCAACATAAACGACACAAGACACATAAGACATAACACACCTGTCGCCTCTGACTCTGTGATTTATTTAGTTCATTTTGATTTATTTTGATTTAATGTTAAATCATTAAAACAAAAATCAAAATAAAGAAAATCAGAGTTCTTTCAAGTACGAGATGGTTATTTTGGTTTTAAACTCATGTCAGAACATGACAAACACTTAAACAGCAGCACATTTCACAAATCTAGACCAAGAACATTCAAAACAATTATGAAGAAATGTTTGTTCCGCATCAAAAATGTAACCTACATGAGTAAAATCTTGTACACATTTTGGAAACATTTTCTAAGCTTTTTCCCTGAGAATGTAAATAAAATAAACCCTAAGACTAAAGAAAAACATACACATAATCACAATAACTAAAATGATATAAAGATAATTATCGTCTTATCGCCCAGCCCAATGTGACCGTGCACCAACATTCACAGCAGAACAAACTAATGTACAGAGAGAAGGTTAGTGTTGTAGTCGAGACCACGTAAACTCAGACCAGGACCAGACCAGATACACAGAAACAGCATTATGGCAACCAAGTTTAACAAATAGTTACACAACAATAGGAGTCTTATGGTATTATATGGCCAAACCAGTTAATTTTCTTACAATGCACAGGTAAATTAGTGATATCACTGCAGTTGTGGTCTTGACCGAGACAAGATCGAGACCTTGAAGGAGTGGTCTTGATCTCAAGTACTAAAACATTAGCTAGGGGTCTGTTAACTGGAAAATTAGACTTCATTGTTTATTAACTACAGTCATAATCTATTTCCATGTTACTGAAATGTGCACATCATAACTGAAAATAGTCCCTGACAAATGCAACATGTAGTTTGACTAAAGTTAATGTTTTAATAAAGAAGATGTCTATCTATAACACATAACCCATTCAGCTAAACAAAACTAAGGAATCATTAAATCATTAAAGCTCCAGAGGTTTTTTCTGCTCTCATGAGTGCATTAGGAGCAGTGCATTCTGGGTCGTCGGGTCAGCACGGCCCACGCGCCTGCTCCGGTTTGAAGATTCCCCTCATAAGACCTAGTCAACAAACACCTACGCCCATAATAAAGCACACTGCAGTGATGGGCTCAGAACAGGGGATCATCACATTCGGCCGTATGTTCAAGTGGAGAACGGAGACAAGACGCCTGATGCACCCTGTGGATATTTTAATATCAACCGTAGGAGGACATCTATACAGATTGCTGCTCAGAGGAAACGGGTTTTAAACTGCTGAGGGAGCAGTTATGACATAAAAATTCAACATGGAAGGCTTCTAGCTTTCCATCAGAAGACACTTAAAGTTAAATAGTTACATAAGAAGTTACATAATCATTTTATTGTTTAATTTAACTGAACTATAAAACCACAAGTATATATATCAATAACTCCCGTGGAAACAGCAAGAACATGCTGTATATCAGGTGTTGATCTAAGCATAATTCTATATAATCCATTCTAAATTACAGAATAGGTTGATTAATACTGATGGACTGTTTGCAGAGCCTCTATCCACTACTTCGGTCTATGTTCATTACTCTGTTTCTGTTAATGGCTTCAGCATCTTTCATTTGCGTACCAGTAAAACTGCAGGGACGATCCACATTTCTGCCCCGTCACTGCCTCTAGGTAGTTTTGTTCTCAAGACACCAGATCTGAAATAATTTCCGAAAAAACATCCAATTTCAGAGAAGCCATGCGATGATATACGTAGGCTCGTTGGCTCATTTTAAGCACCTTGTATGTCTGAGGGGATCAGAGACGCCAATCAAAATAATCAAAACTCCCTGTGTCAGCTGATTGAGAAACGCCTCCTTCATCCATAAAGTTCAACTGACCTCTATACGCTGATTTCTTGTCAGCAGGGTGAGGTCGAAAATTTAGTAACCCTCCATTCAAAGCCTCTTGTGGCCACTTTAAATTTCACCCATCCATGCTCATTTTTCATCCGTCCCATCTGTCATTCCTCTATCAGCTGCAGTGGTCGGAGCTTCCTCCTCCTGCTGAGACTGTGTGAAACCATCCATCAATTATTCATGTCTCATTTTCGGGCCACAAGGACAGAGGTGCCATAGCCGACTTGGCCCCTCAGCAGTGATGTATTAGTGCAATAAAATAAAAACTCTCTGCTGATCTACTGCGCCATATACATTGTGAAATTTGAACAGTCACACAGGAAGTGACCGTTTCCAACATCTGCAGGCCCACACAGCCCACACAGCCTAATGACAAAGCAGCAGCAGCAGCAGCAGCAGCAGCAGCAGCAGCCTGAGTGGAAGGTGTGATGATTGGTTGTTACTGGGTTAGAGCTCCTCCCAGACGCTGAGGCCGAGCATGCACAAAGTCCCCCTTTGGGAGAATGTGCAGCCTTAACATGAGTCACGTCATCGCTCCTCTGCCACGGCCTCTCAGTGTGCACTGTCACCCTGGTGGCACCGAGGCGGCTAGCAACACCATGTCAAACACAGTGACGTCAGCTCTCCCTGCATCCATTTTGGCTTCGGCTCGCTGCGAAATGGACTGAGGAAGAGTCAGGCTGAGGGCAGCAGTTCAAAACCTACCGACAGTCTCTTGAAAACGGGTATTTGCAGCGTTCGCTTGCACAAGACTTTCTCACAACATGAAGCAGCAGATCACATTAGCGTCCGAATGTTGTGTTTGGCTGATGAGCATTCGTCTGTAGCGTAATATCTCTTTAATTTAATTTACTTAGAAGGTGAAAAAATGTTCAAACTGAAGCTGTGTCTCTTCAATTATGACTGACCTGCTTAGAAGCAAGTATAAATATGAAGCACACCTATCTATAATATGCCAAAATGCACATTTTTAGCTTTGGCCAAGAAAAATGCACTATATGGACAGACACTTTGTATTCTTTTGGGAATAAAACCAAACACACAGATTACAACGAGAGGAAAAGGCTTTGAAAAATGAGGGCAAAAAGTCAGGTTAAAAGGTTCTGCTGCGACTTCCCCTGACGAGGTAGATTCTTTCCCGACACATAAGAATGAATGTGCTGCAGGAATTCCAAACAGAGGTTAGCTCGCTGTAGGCCACACTGTGCACATGTCGTTACCACCGTACGCTGCAGATGTTCTGCTGCAGCTCGTGTCTCCCAGTGAACACCGGTGGATGTGATTTTTATTGTGGTTGTGTGAATTAAATTGTTGCCACTACAAGATGTGCTCTTGCTTCTTTGTGCATCACAGCTGTTTGTGCTTTTTTTTTTTTTTTTTTGACAGAGCCACAGTGTTTTATCTCATTACTGCAGAGACGAGCAAATCTGGTAAAACCTCACTTTTCAGGTCCTCTAATTACTTCATAGTTTCACAGAGGGACTATGGAATTTGATTTGCTGTTTTTTTGGGGGGGGCTGTGCAATATGAGGATATATATCGCGTGATGACAGAAAACCAGCTGTCATTTCATATTGCTTCACTTGCTCCATCATTTACTTTGCAGTGATGCGAATAACACTTTTTACAGCAATTTCGACGAGGCTTTTCATTCTTCCACACAGCGTGGATGTAGTCAGGATTTGCATGAAGGCAACAAACATGGAGAAGACTGAACGTGACGCAGCATAATGGTGAAGAGAAGCCAACAAAACAAGGAGTTAAATGGACTGCATTTCGATAGCACTTTTCTACCTTAATGGCACCAAAAGCACTTTACAACGTGTCACAGTGACCCATTCATTCACCAGTGGAGCAGCCACTGGGGATCAGTGTTTTGTCAAAGGACACCTCGACATGTGGACAAGAGCTGGAGATCCAGACTCTTGATGGTCCACTCCACCGCCTGAGACACAGCCACCTCAACGTGGACGTTGAGTATGAAAAGAAAAACGATACCGTATACTGGTCCCCACATCAGACACATTTTAAACACCTCTACTGTTGAAGACGGTTGTTTTCTTTGTATCTTTGACCATGTATACTTACATTAGAAACAAATAATGACCTTTTTATGTTTTATCTAGGGCTGAAATGCATGATTATTAACATTGATATGTTGTTTGGTCTATAAAATGTCAGAAAATAGTGAAAAATATCAGAGAGTGTTTCCCAAAGCCCAACATTACGTCCTTAAATGCCTCATTTGAAACTAGGAATAAGTCTTTCCATATGGTCATGGCATTTATTTAGTGAATTTGCAGAAAATGTGTTAGATATTGATCTGTATATGAAAGGACCTATATGAGATTTTGGTCATGTCAGCCTTGTTTTCTTATTTTTGAAATCTTTTAGCATCAAACTTATCATTTAATTGGAATAAAATGAAAGTGTAGTCGTTCCGGCTTCTCTGGAGAGTCTCATGTGGCAAAATGTTCTTCAAAAACATGTTTAAAGAAAACAAAAGGTTCATTTGGTTTGTTTTCAGGAAGTCATTAGGAAATGATGGGATCTTCAAAGTGGAGTAAAACCTGCAGCTATCAGTTTATGACAGGGAAGTATTACAAATGTAAAAGCACCACACATAACTGACACGTATTAATAAGAAGCAGACAGACACTTTCTCTTCTGGCACTGAAGAAACAAATGCACTGTCAGCTGGTAATGGAGACTTATGTGTTTCAGTCTAATCGCTGCTTCAGCCCCCCAAGTGGAGACCAGGGAAAAGGACATTGATTACCGCTCAGGCTCACAGTAAATCTTTCAGCAGCGACCCAAACAGAGATCTGTCGACAAAAAGCAGTGAGCCGGTGTTTCCTTGAAGCGCTGATCTAAATGTTGAAACGGCCTTGCTAATTGCTGATTTTGACATCTCTCGGATGTGTGCGAGGGGGGGTGGGGGTGCGGTTGAGGTGCAGAGCGGTGCTTCTCTCCGAGCTCTTATGCTAATGTGTCCGGCACCGCTGCTCCCGGATGCGACAGAGGCCAGTTGTAACTTGTGACAGAGCTAATCTCCGTGGACAGACCGGAGCACGGCCCAATCAGCAGAGGTAGCGGGCAGAAAATGAGAACACCAAACAGAGCAGCTCCCTGAGCTCCTCCCCGGTTCAAGTACAGCTCCTGTGTGCTCAATCGTGCGCACAGTCATTTCAATGGGAACATCGTCCTCAGGGGGGGTCGTTCCTTAAAGTTAAGGAGCTCACAAAAAACAGATAGAAAATGAGTGAAATCAAAGCTCCACTGCACACTGGACCGTATTCCCCATGGTGTAACGCAGTGGTTCCCAAACCTTTTCAGCTTGAGACACAAAAGGTAGACGTTTGTCCTCGGGACCCAAATTTACGTCTTTTACGCCATTTTTGTCTTTTACATCGTTTTCATCCTGTCATGTCTTTTACAACTGAGGCGTCATTACTCTTGGCTTTGTTGAGGTCCACATTTCAACATTGGTACCGCTATAAAAATCATCTTCAGACCTCACTGCAGACCATCAGTGACACTCAAACCTGAAGAAACTTCTGTTTACCATTTGTCGCAGTAATCAATGAACTCCTGAGCCGACATCCTCATCAATAATCACAGCCTGATATATGTTCAGTGAAGGCTGAGAGAGAATTAGACAGATACAAGCAAAAGCTGTCCAACACTGTGTCCTTGAAATTACATTTATAGGCCATTAATGTGTTTTGGCTGTTATGTCCGAATGCACGGTGGACATGGAGAACGCAGGAGTTTGAACATTCTGAACCGTTTTGAATTCTTTCAGCTCTTCATCACGTTATCTTTGAATGAGTAAATTTATGAAACAACCTTCAATATACCTGCCATCGGTGAAATGACATCTTATACACCAGTATCTGAGGATCCATATATAGAACGCTACATAAAAGCAAAGACAGTTCATTTACAAGTCGTTTCCTGTTTCTTCACTATCCCGCCCCTTTAGGAAACCAGCGGCGGATCCTGTCCTATTCATTCCGACGGGAGGAGTGAACGTGATCACACATTACAAAAGACTATTTCCCCTCAGTAAATATTGGACCGCAGATCTTCTGAACATTCTGACATTACAATGGCATTTTTCAGACACACAGATCAGCAGAAAACTGACCGATCTCGCAACACAAATCTGGTCTAAGGGGGGGGGGGTAAAAACAAGCAGGATATCAAAACGCATAACAAATATATAGTAATCCACACAATACTCTCAACCTTTCTGACCTCAACCTCTCAGGAGACAGGAAGTTTAATACTAATAGAGACTAATTGTATAGAGGATCTTTGATAGGCCACACCTCTGTGACCTGTGGCCTCGGTCAGGTTTGTCAGGTCAGCTAGCAGTTAGCGGACTAGCTCATCCCGGATCATCCTTGTTTTGCCGACGACTCATTCAAAAATTAAGCTACATCACAAGAGTTGCCCTCAGTTTGGTTTTACTTGGCCAGAAAAGTGTCATTTGTGGCGAGAAGCTAACTAAAGACAACACGAAGCCAAGTAAAATGAAATGACACCAGGAAACAAAACACCGTGAGACTGTTGGTGGAGTAAGAACTCACCAAAGATAACCAGGATGAACTGAGCGAAAAGAGCTATAAACCCATGTTCATTTTGCCAGTACAGACTTGGAATAAATCACATTATTTTTTCAAGCTTTTCTTGATTTAAGTAAGGCGGTTTTCAAAGAACCAACGGTTGGGATCCACTGGGTTAAATGTTAATAAAGCAGGCCATGCTTTGAGCCTCAACAGTGACTTTCCTCCAGGCCACGGTCTTTCCTCCTCCAACCGACACTGTGCCGGTTCTCTTTTCCAATTAATAAATCACGAGGTCCAGATGTGGCCACAGTGCCTGGCTGAGATGGATGTATCTATAGCCACTGGGTGCTTTTGAATGACTCATATTACTGGGATCTGAGATGTGTCCGTGGTGTTAAAAACGCTCACTTTGCAACACGATGCACACTTTAAGCGGAAGATGAATGCACACAGGCTTTCACAAATCACGACAGAAAGAAAAAGAAAAACAACAACACGGGATTTATTAGCAGTCTTGCAGGAGCTGCTCCCCATCATGTGGGCTGGATGCACAAACAGCTCCCAAACTGACTGCCTGAGCTGTCGTGATGGCTGCCACGGGAACAGGGCATCAGGCCTGGAAAGTTGTAAAAAAAAATACATGAAAAAAAATGCATCTACCTCCCAAAGGGGGACAGATCGGAACAATCCACGAGAAAACATTTTTAGACTGCTAATGCTGCCTCTTTTGTAGTGTTTCGAATATTACAAGGACACATTCACTGTGTGTCTCTCAGGGAAAACCACTGCAAAGCATCACCAAAGACAGAAAACTGCTCATCACTCTTTCTCCGTCACATTCTCCCTGCTGGGTTTCTACAAGGTCATTTTGGCGCACGACGCAGGACAGGAGACCCCGGCTGCACCGACTGTCATCCTCAGTCAATATCCTGAATTACAGCATGAAAGCAATGCAACTTGTATATAATGTGATGAAAGTGCAGTTAAACGCAGAGGTGTAAATGTATGACCGAGGGAAGGCGGTGGAGAGGAGCAAGGGCATCGGTGCCAAAAAAAAAACAAACCAAAAAAAAAAAACCCACAGCCCCAGTTCCACAAAACCACATCGATTACGCGAAGCCATTCGTATATCCTGTTTGATCACATTACTTGTAACCTCGTAACCTTCACCCCAGAATCCTCGGTGAATCCTCTGCGCCGGGACGGATCACCTTTAACGCACCGGACTCCTCCATGAGAACAAGACGGAAGCAAGGGCGCCAAATCAGAGTCAGGGGTGGAATTAAAATCTTGTTTTTCCGATTGAAACGTTTGCACTTAAGCTCATTTCTCCATCCTCATCTCCAGGTTTTCTTTGGGTACTGGGTTTGGGGTCATCGCGTTGCGCAGCGCACACCGATCAAATGTGTTCTTAGTGATAAAGATAAATGTGACAAACGCACGGAAATACTCGTTGCTGTCGTCCTACTCGTGCAGGGTGCAGTCATTTTCAGGGTAAAAGAGACCAAATATGGATTTTTACGTGAAATCGGGCGTCTACGGAACACGAGTCCTTACCTTTTGCTGTGCAGGTGAGTGCGTTTTGGGTGACCGGGATCCGCTTTTTTTCCGTGCAGGGAGTCACCCCGAGTACTTGAAGCAAAAAAGGTCCTGTGTGTCCCTGTGATGTACACTGACGTAGTAGCGCAGCGCAGCACCCTCCTCCTCTTCCTCCCCCTTCAGTTACTACACAGCATCCTTCTTGGATGGAGACACCGCCCCCTCCTCCTCCTCTTCCTCCTCCTCCTCCTCTTCATCCGCACTCTCATCACCCCTCCTCCAGCAGACACCATTCCTCTCTGTTAAAAACTAGAAGGGGGGTGTCGGGTTTTATTTGGTGAAGGTGAGGCGTTAATCTCTGAAGTGGTTCGGTGGATTCGAGAGTGTGAATATGACAAGGTGACATTTGAAATGGGAGGTGAAGGTCCGCACTCATCTCCGGCGGATCTCCGAGGAGGGGCCTCCACCGTCATTTTGTCCATATGCACCTAATGGTTGGTGCAATGAACTGTGCAAGACGTGGCTCTCCCGGCTGCACGTGCTCGGGCTCGTGCCTGTAATTGGCCATGATAAAAAGAAATAAATGATGCCCCCTGTGGAAAAGTAAAGTCCTACCCTACAGTTTGCACATTCTCCAAGGTGAAGTGATTTAAACCTCCCATATACGACAATGTACACCATGAACAGCAGAGCACTCAGGATCATCAAGTACAATGAACAGACTGGCCTACATCAACCTTTCACGCACGAATTATGGAAAGAAAGATAGATTTTTGAAAAGGCTGTTTATTATTCAAAGCGATGATTTTAAAGTTTTCTAACCGTCAATGCGTGTGGACTCTATACGCTGTATAAAGCCACAGCTGATAATACAGAATATCACGTCTGTAAGTTGTTTACATCAGCTCAGGTTTTTCAAAAGACGGGAGGAAACAAAGTGATGTTCACTGTGACACAAGTATGAAGAAACTCTGCAATTTTGGAGGAAATAATGAGCATTCGCTTTTTTTTTTTTAGCTCATTTTCATCTCACTTATAACTATTTACATCCAATAAGTAAACGCATTTTTTTATTAATAGTTTTAGTTAAAATGTATGTGATATCTGTGTAAACTATAGGTTTATACAGTGAGGAGCAATTTATGATCGAGGTTTTTGGTTTTGTTGTGCATAGTAATATACGGCCGTGGAAAAAAATAAGAGACCAGTGGTTTTACTATTTTCAGGTATGGTAACGTTTCTCCCAGATTCCAAATAAAAACATTGTCATTTGAAGCATTTATTTGCAGAAAATGACAACTGCTCAAAGTAACAAAAATGAAGTGTTTTCAGGCCCTAAATAAAAATCATTTTGAAACGGTGATGATTTAATTCAGCAAGAGTTCAGGAATCAATATTCGGTCAAATCATCTCGATTTCCAGTGGACACTTTGATGCTCTGTCTCAGCTCAGCTTCATTTCAGAGGTTTTCAGTTGGTTCAGGTCTGAACTGTGGAGTGGTCTCTTCATTTTTTCCTGTATATATTTACTTGAGTCTCTCGATACAAGCTTTTCTCACATGTGCCTGAAGCCGCATGGCTGCCACCGTCAGCCATCTTGGATTGAATGTCAGTAAGCAAATCATTTGGGGAATTGAACAAAGTGTTAAAAAAAAAATAGATCTGATACAAACCCCACGTGTAACATAATCAACAAACTCACAACGGAGGTAAATTAACTGCCCATGAATGTGAAACTGAATGAAAGGCACATGGTCACAAAACTGAAACATTTAAATATGAAATATAATTCCATCTAGTGGTTTAAATTTGTATAACTTCTCAAACTGAAGTTGTGATGTTCATGTTTCACACGTCTACATAGAGAAGACCGTGGATATGAAGTGATGTTTAAACAGTGCAGAGTGGATTTAATAATATTTAGACCAACTGAGCAGCTCTGCCAAATGTTAAAATAAGGTGAAGGAATCAAAGACGGTATCATTAACACAAACCCACAGTGTAGTCACGAGTACGTCTCCGTCAATGTGTTTATCGTTTTTTATACCGTTCTGTGGTTGTAGACAAACTGATAAACAGGCAGAGGTGATGGATGATCTATTTGTTCAATACCCTGGACATTACTGTTGAAGTATATGTGACGATAAAGATAACTAAAATAAAATAATAAAAGAAAATAAATGAAGGATCTGAAACATCCTCATTCATCGTCCTGGAAATAAGCTTTATTTTCACATTGGTGTAAAAATAACTAAACCTTAAACCACTTGAAAGACAGTTGAATCTGGGCGTTCGGTCAGATCAGGGATCAGGCCTTTGGTGTGTGTGTGTGTGTGTGTGGTGTGTGGTGTGTGTGTGTGTGGTTGTGTGTGTGTGGTTGTGTGTGTGTGGTTGTGTGTGTGTGGTTGTGTGTGTCGTGTGTGTGTGTGTGTGTGGTGTGTGTGTGTGGTGTGTGTGGTTGCGTGTGCTTGTGTGTGGTTGTGTGTGTGTGCGTGTGGTTGCGTGTGCGTGTGGTTGCGTGTGCTTGTGTGTGTGTGTGGTTGTGTGTGGTTGTGTGTGGTTGTGTGTGCGTGTGGTTGCGTGTGCTTGTGTGTGGTTGTGTGTGCGTGTGTGTGCGTGTGTGTGCGTGTGCGGTTTGCGTCCGCTTCATGTATCGATCGGCCGAGCTGACGGAGCTACTATCTGCAGACACCACAGCCTCCTCCCTCGGTCCTGTTCACTCTGATAAAGCACATCGACGAAACACGCACACCTTCAAAGAGTTAACGGGACAGATTAGACGGAGACAACGTGGTACGTTTCACCACATTCCCCCAAAACCAGAGCAGAACCAGCTTACAGTGTTTCCTGAAACCATCTGATGTGGGTGCACATTGAAACACGGGATCCTTCATGAAACAACTGGATGATTTTGTCTACAATACATGAGAAAATATCACAACTCTATACAATATCAAACAGACAGTTCCAACATGAATGAAGTCTTGACTTAAACTTACATCATTAATGCATCCGTCCTTGGGTCAATTTAACTAAGGTTCTCACAATAAACTCAGGAATCTAATACAGAGAAAAAGTCAATAAACGTTAAGAAATACATACTAAGTTAACAAATGCTGCTGTAAAAGTGCAAATCAGAAGTGGCAGCAAACTTACATCCATTCCTTTGTTCTGGCGTGGCGGGAAAAGAGGAAGTCGGAGTCCTGAAGGGCTGACCTATATAGTTTTGGGAGGCGTGGTCTGTTCAGTGACAGGTAGACGAATAGGTGGGAAAAGAAAGAAGAAGATTTTAACACTGAAGTTCTTTTTTTACTGAAATACTAACTTCATATAAGAGCTAGTATAGGAGACATAAAAGAAACCTTTGACGAACGCTGAGTTTTACATTGGCTCGTGTACTTTATGTACTTTTCACGCAGCATTGCAACTTTTACTCTAATCATTTGTATGTTTTCCTGTCAGTGCAATAAGACTGTGTACACAGCGTCTGCCTCTCAAACGCTTAATCCTGTTATCGCACCAGTCAACGTGAATCATCCATCATTCCTCTCATGCGTTTTCATTCAGTGCGCCTCATGTGGGAATGTTTAAACTCTACTTGTGAACTCTGCAGTCACATCAGAAACTCAAACACTACAATTAAGGTAATGAATTAGTCTAAATGTTTAAATGAATGAAGAATAATGTCGTTGACTCCGTTGCAGAGTCGAAAACATGTATTTAAATCATGTTGAATCACCACGTGGGAGAGAAATGCAGAGGAACCTGTTGTTTGATTCCTGATAAAGCAGAGGAACACAGCTGCTCCCCCCGTCCCGTCCCCCCCGTCCCCCCGTCCC
>JAPQRN010000009.1:785294-822826 GCA_037367275.1 Coranthus polyacanthus | reverse complement strand
GCAGCTCCACCAAATGAGATGGAACACAAATGAAGCACAACAACGTTACACCCACTGTCGTCATAGCAGTACCAGGCTTCATTTCAGATATTTGGAGATGTTTGGAAAGCAGTGTGTTGATGCCAGTGTGAAAATCTAACTTAGTAATGTATCTATGCACAGACTACACTATCACAAGCTATGACGAGATTCAAAGTTAATCTGGGTAGCTAGGCTAATGTAAACTCTGTGTGTTTCCATAAACCTCTTTAATGTGCATTTTACATAAGTTTTACATTGGAAAATGTTGCTACTACTACTGGGAAAACACTGTAATGTATAATAATACATAATAGGGATGTCTTGCATACCTGTGCGTGGAGGGCCCCCCGGAGGTAACACTCCCTCCACAGGCCCATGCAGGGCCCCATCAGGAGGGGCAGTAAGGGTTCGTAAGGGTCAAGTGGTCCTTGAGGTCCAGAGTTAGAAGTGAGGCCCTGAGGAAACTCAGTCAAGGCCCAGGCTTTGATCAGCCTCTCCAGGCCGGGCACATTCTCAGAGGACGGCGCCCTCCGGTGGCTCTTCTTATAAACACCTGAGCTGTTGCTGCTGCTGCGCCACGGAAGCAGGTTAGCAGGACAGGAGAAGGAACCCCGAGACAAGAGGAACACTGAGCCGGGGATGGTGTCAGCCAGCTGAGGGATGAGGACGGTCACAAATTTAAAGGCATAATTACTGAAAAGTTTGTTCTAGTGGTAGCTAGACTAAAACTAAAGCTAGGGGTGAACAAAAAAAATCTAGACTGAAATGAACAATGCAACATGACCTAAAACTAAATAGAACTGTAGGTAAAATACGTGCAATATCCACTTTGTCGTAATAAAAAGGATCTAGAATGAAGATGACACAGTAACCTTGTTTCCAAACGGTGGCAGCAAAACAAAAAAAAATCATGGATGCCAGCTGCCAGGAAACTCCAAACTAGAATGTGCTCGGTATGTAAATTATATGGGAATACTTCGAATATGACCCTATAGTAGACAGCAGTAAATGTGTCGTGATGAAGAGTGGCGGCAACAAAAATCCCACTCATTTGAACGTTCACCTGAAATACAACGGTTAAATAATATTTGATGTCTTCCAGTCATCTTACCTAATTTTTAAATTCTGTAAATCAAGACTTTGCTCGTAATAAACACTAAAACTAAACTAAAACTAGTCAGTTCCTCAGAATAGAAGTAATTACTCATGCAATTGTAAAACTCAAAGAAAACCAAAAGGTTAAATAAAAATAAAAACTAATGAAAGTTTCAAAACTATAATAACTTCGTAGCTAACAAAGCAGACTGTTTTAGTTTTTAATTGTCTATGTTTTGACATGCACAGTAGTTCAATGAGATTTCTGCCTCACAAAAGCTTGTTGATAAAACACTCTTGATCTTAAAGAAGTGAAACAGATGCACGTCTGATTTCAACCACAAGAGGGAGCTGTGGTCCTTTGCAAACAGGAGCAGCGAGAGACGTTTGTACTTCTTAGTAAGACAATCGAACTGACTTTCCCACCAACTGATTGAAGTTTCTACTGTGACATTTTTCAAACTGCGTTGCATCAGCTTTGCGTTACCCTGTGCGTGTCTGGGTTGGTGTTGAGGTTTCCATTGAGCAGCGGTTGCAGCGGAGGGGTGGGGGCCACAGGTTGGGTGAAGCGTGCCTGTCTCTGCCTGCTGTATTGTAGATCCCAGTCCCACACGGGGGGCAGCGGCGGGTCACATGGATCTGAGGATGAATCTGGAAGCAGCATGTCTCTCCAGCCGTTGACTGGTGTGTAGGACTGGGCCAGGTGCTGGGACAGAGGGGGTGCACGTCATTAGTACAGGGTTCCTACAGCTTCTGATGCCACTCGGAATGAAATTTAACACTATCTTTACAGTAACAAAACCGAACAAAACAAACTGTTACTTACTCAATTACTGAGAGTTATTGGTTATTTTGAATGTAACCACTTTATTTATCAAGGTGCACAGGTTTTTTTAATGTTAACACAACAATGACCTGTACTCAGTTTCTCACACGCCGTTGTTTCTGTCATTGTGTCCTATCAGGGGATATAATAAATGCAAAGCTGATTCCTCTATCCTGATCTGTTTCACGTTAACGCAAGAGGCACTTCGTAAAATCTTTTGAAATGAGATGTTAGCAATAATTTTTGAGATTTTAAAATGTAATTTCAAAAAGTAAAATCATAAAAGTCCTACTTTCCATGTTTTTACCTATTTAACACTTACTTAGTTCATTTTCTTGGTCTTTTGAAGTGTCTATAGTCAATTTTTAACCACAGATCTATTTCGAATGTATAAATATCCTCTATATCTTTAAATAGATGATTACTCTATTTAATGTTTCAGAGAGAAGGGAGAATGAATTTTTTTAATGGAGGAAAAACATCTACTATCACACAATATTGTGTCCTATTTTACCGAAGACATGAAAACATAATTATTATACAACTGCTGTTATTATTACTGTACCAAAGTAGTGTTTTTATTATTTAGAAATGTTTTCAATGATTTAGAATGTTTATTTTCTATAAAATAAAATCCTTTTGCAATCCAGTGTAATTTCACAATACATCAAACCCTTATTTTTGGCCCTTCACGGTAGAGAGTTCAGCAGAGGTCAGCTGGTCTATACCTGGCTACGTTTGCATCTCTCTCGTTGGCAGTTGGCCAGGAAGCTAGAGAAGAGCGGCAGGTGAACGCTGTCATGAAGAGCCAACAGGAAGTCGTCTGTGAGCTGGAAGCGAGACGGATACTGGGACCACAGCTGCCAAACACAGTCTAGGAAGAGCAGGAAGACCGGGGCCTGGAGGGGACAGAGAGACGGAGCAGAGGAAGAGAGGATGAAGAACGACAGAAGAGGAGAGAGAAGGAAGGAGAGAACAGAGAGTGAAGAAGAGAAATGAAGATGACTGGTTATAGGAAAATCACCACAGGCAAACTAACAGTAAAGTGACATTTAGGTGTCAGACTTGACCCCTGACCTCCTCCTTGTCGTTGTCACGGTGATAGTTGATGCGGTTGTGGAAGCGGTGGCCGCCCATGACCCACTCCTTCTGCACCAGGCCCTGGAAACCGTGTTGTGTCCGACAGTGGGGGTCACACATCACCTGCACCAGACTGGACACCACGCAGCTCATGTCCCTGTCCTCGGCTTCTGTTAACGGAACAACACAGACGGCACAGACGTCAGCACCTGTTGTGAGACCGGATCATTTAGAAACGTGAAGTCTGTTTGCAGTTACTGAGTTCTGTGCTTTTAACAACAAAGCTTAAGACATGACTTTTGAGGAATGGATGTAGTTGACAGCACTAAAATAAAGCTCACTCAAATGGACTTTGTCTCGCTGCTATTACATTAGATATTGTTACACTTGCCATTTTGGATGAGTTGATGTTTTCCTGCCACAACCTGAACACAGTGGGATCTCACATTTGCAAAATCAAAAGAATAAATAAGTTAACAATGCATTGTTGATGTTTAGGTCTAACAATTTAAAATGCAGTTCAAAGACCATTTGAGTCCTTGACAGAGAGATAGTAATGAGATCACTGGAGGACAGACAAGAGCCAGTGGAAGACGATAACAGAGAGAGACACTCAGATAAAGTTTTGTTTTGGTGAGTCATTTTTGTAGCCGGGTATTTGTGGCAGCCAGTTGCAGGTCTGCAGTAAGCAGGAGAATAAAAGCTCGACTGATATATGATCCTCTGTGATGTCAGTGAGCCACAGCTGGAGGTGCCACAGAAAATCAAACAGCAGTAGCAAGCAGTAAACATGCACAGCTGAAAACAGCCATTGTTTGAGTAATGCGGTGTCGGGTCTGTCTGTGTGTTTATGAATGCACGACAAGCAGAAGCACCGGGTGACGAAAACATCACACTGCTCTCTATAACAGAGGCCATCGATGTTAGAAATAAGGACACAGAGTATTTTTCTATTCGTTTGTCCCTCTTAACTCAGTTTAATACTTGGCTTTATTTGCATTTAAAGACCTGTATTGCTGTTTCCGGGCGATAATCTGTTGGCAAAAATCACAACTAGTGAAATGTTTCACTCAACAATGCCACATATCCACAGGGGGTGAAATGTCACCTGAGTTTATTACATAATGATGTTGGCACAGAACCCTTTCCTTTCATGAAGCCAAGACGGTGTTTGCATCTCTCCTCTCTCACTGTGTCCTTTCATAATGAACCAAAAGTATTTTTACGCTTCTCATAATAACATAAAAGATCTCTAGCTGTGTTTTTTGTAACGTTGCTTCAGCAAAGCATCCGTGTAAAACCAGGATCACTGCGCGGTCAGACATCCGTAGCCACCAACAACGCACTGAGTTACTGTAATGATCCGAACTCATGGAAGGTCGGACTTCATTTACTTTATTTCCTCTGTGGTAGAAAAAACATTTTACACAAACACCTGCAGGTTGAAGTGGAGAAACTGAACACTTGTAGTGCTGACAGATCAAAAAAAAAAAAATCAACAGAAATGGACTTAAATACACTTACTAGCCTAACAATCTTAAAGGCACAATATGCAGGATTTGCATATGTCCACTTACTTGTGCTTACTTGTGGTGGAGACAGTTGCACACACAGTTGCTGCTGTGAAAGACCTGAAGAGAGGCACTGAAGAACTCGAGAGCGAGCTTAAGGATTTTTGTGAAAAACGCGACCCGAAACCTCTACATAGAAATCAGTATATTGTGGCTGTTGTCAAGGATGTAGGCAACATGAGACAGTCATTAACTTAGAAACGGGTCAGCAAACGTGAATTGTACCTTTAAAGCTAAAAGAAAACCCATAAGGCAATGCTCTCTGTTATATACCATAGTTACACTGGTACTCGGTCGATTTAAAATGCATATTAGTGGAGTAGGAAAGTAGGACAGCGCTGTTATTTATTTAACAACACAATCTGTACAGTTCCTCTAAAAAGCGGATCATATATAAATACATGTTTTGCAGCTGTACATTTCAAAAATGTCTTTGCATTTTAATTATAGTCTGTTTTAATAAAGCTGAACATTTAGCCTATTTTGTAGAAAATACCAAGTATCATGTATTGCCATTCAGCATAAAAATACAGAACAATATTTTTGGTTCATATGAACCAGCCCTACTTTGTACAATACATGAGTAGACTACAATGGTGGACTGAGAGAAGAATTCTGCAGACATTGCGGGCTGAGGCCTGAGCGTGACCTACACAATACATTTGGAGCCAACTGGACCATCGAGCTGCCTTCTCCAATACCTGATCCTATTCACTGCCAAGGATGTGATCAGTTGACACCTCTGTTCCTCAACAAACATCAAACAGAGACTCTGTGACATGTATTTGGGTAAGGATGAGCCTCTTATTCTGATGGGGAAACTCCATTGAGAGATGAGATGCTCAGTTTCCCCACTCCTGTTCAGCACATTTCATCCTGGACGAGTCCACATAAGAAGAAGTCCCAGAGCCCGTATTCTCTGAACAGATGAGTGTTTCTAGCTAGTACTACTCTAGCTTCCACACTAGCTCTCCCGTGTTCCCTACCAGTGGGGTGACATTACACTAGGGCTGCGTATTGGCAAGAATCTAGTGATACGATACGTATGATACAGAGGTTATGATCTAATATATTGAGATACTGTGAGCAAGGCAGTTTTTTTTACATGTGTCCATGTGTGCATACTGCCCTAGTATAAAGAACACACCATATGCATTGAATCTGAGTAAAAAAGTTTACATTTACGCTACTTTCTTAAGTTGGAGTCAAATGGCTGAAGATATATTACAACACTCCTATCTAGTGGTTCAGAATAGATACAGTGTCACAAAATATTAACATGATTATACAGAAGTGCATCAATGTTTTCTTCCACCCTTACATTACACGTTCCAGGTTTTCTGGATTCCTGTGGTGGTCGACCATCATTGCACTAGTACACCTGCTATGGTGTGTTAGTGCAATGTTGGCTTAACAAATACTGACAAACTAACTGAAAGATGAACTTTCAGAAATACAACAGAAATACAAATATAGAGTTATCAGAATTCAGGAAGATCTTGTGCACATAACAGCAAAGAATAAGATACAAAAAACTTCAGACCCTTTGGTTCATTCAGTAATATATCTAAATATAGCGACATATGAAATTAACTCAAATTTTTATTTTTGATCATTGTGAAAAATGCCTAAATTCCTTAGATTAGTGTAAATTAAATGATCAAGAGGTTTCTTGGGGCATTTTGCCTTTATTAGTGATATTAAAGGTGTTAGAAAGAGGAGTGATGACATGCAGCTAATGGCACGGGCCAGTGGCTGCAGTAAGGCCTCAGTCCACGCACTACCAGGGGAGCTTTTTCAAATCATGTGTCATCTCAGGTTCATGTGGGCAGAATAAAGAATTGATACAATTGTGAATCGTCCATAACACTGGATTTATTATTATTTTTTATTTAAACCTCTGACCTTCTCACCCAGCCCTATATTTAAATGAGCGCCTCTGTTAACTTGGTATATAAAACATGAACAGGAACCCGGTGTGTCAGTAGAACTTTCAACAGACCCTATGGATGATGATGCACTTGAAGTTTAAATTTGACTGTTCACGCAGCTCAGAGGTCTTAAGATTATTCTGCAGGACCAATAACATTCACAAACTTCACATCACATCAGGAGCCATTTCCATCAGGCAGATGTTATACAGTATTTCATGTATGTTGGGTATCTCATCTGTGTAATGGAGCACATCAGCAGCAGTGTGGTGTGACCATGAGAGGCGTGTTGTATGGAGGCCTATTGACAGTGTGCATGTAGGTTCAGTGGAGTGTGCTTGTCCTTGGTATATATCTACTTCAGGGTAAGCCCTAATGTGGCTTTAATGAGAGGGAGGCGCCCTGAATAATGAATGGATTGAATAATATGAGCCGGGAGCTGAGGTCACGTGACTCACCTTGCAGCGCCACGGTCAGGTGACCGCTGCGAAGCAGACAGGCTACTTCAGAAGCCTTCTTCAGACACGACCTGCACACAGAGTTTGTATGGAAGACATCGACATTATTTTCAGTAGATTGCAAACAGTGATACACACATTCAAAGTTACACAGATACATCAAATTTGGAGTCCAAAAATCATCTCCATCTGTAACAAATTTCAAGGATTACAGGCATCAAAATGCATCCTGGGATATTTTAATAAGGCAGAAATCCAACAAATGTTCAAATACAACTGCATGATAACTTTATGGTGTTGCCCCTGCACCTTTATTAGCACGTAGTTCACACTTTGTTAAGTCTATAAACCAACTGAACTTTAATTTTTTTATGTGCTGGAATCAAACTCATTATGAAAAGCTATCACTATCAAAGATCACACTGAAGGTGACCTGAAGGCAATAGACAAAGCTTTATGGTGTTGCATCTGAAATACAGTATGTGTTGATCCCAAATAGCCAAATATCTTCATAAAACCTTCAAGATTACACAGTTACTTATTCAGTCCTTCATCAGGAGTTAAACATAATAAGTTCAACAGTTTAACATAAAGACACTGACTGTGTTCTTTTGTTTTTGAATACTGAGGCAGACTGTTACCTTGTGTAGTCTAGCCAGTGGGTGCTTTCCAGAGTTGATAACCATTTGTCGTCAGGCACTGACACAGACGTGGAGATATCTACAGAGATATACCGAGACAGACAGAAAGCTAATCATAATCAGACATGATTTGCACAAATGGATCTAAGACATTAAAATTGTTTGTGTGCTTTCTTTCTGTTTTCTGCGATGAAAATCTAATAGACCATGAAGGAAGTCAACTCACTGTGAGCAAATAAAGATTAATCCATTTGTTAATGACAGTAAGTATAAAATCTACATAATACACTCCCAAAGTCTGTTTTCATTTACTATGTCGTTGTTGTGAAGACTCAAAGCCCACTGCCAGTAAGCACACTCACCAAACAGAAATCTGAGTGAGTGTTTTCACATACTGACCCTCTGAGCCGTGAACCCACAAAAGACAAAACCCTGACCTGACAAATGTGTGAACCGTGATAATCGGTGACCTTTAAACGCTGTTGGTTTGCAGGAGAAAAGGGGGAGAGTGAGTTTTTGTGGGAGATGGGTCAGCATTTCAGTTCCAGGACTGGTCATTACAGACAACCATTTGTTTTGTCATCTCTGTAATTACTCAACCGTGGAATGTTCTGTGTCTGTCTACATGACAAAAACAACAGTAAAACCAGCTCACAAAGCCTGTTATCATCTGCTGCTATATGCATGAGACCATCAACAGCTCATCAAACACTATTTGTAAATACAGTATACATCAGATATGCCTTTGGTAATGCTTTATATTAAGGTTCCTGCAGTAAATGTTAGTTAATATATATAAGTCCCTTATAAGATACTTAAAAAACATTATTAATGCTTTATATAGATTATAAATCCTTATTATGTACTAGTTAACAATGCTTTTTTGCAGCTGCCAGATTCGAATGAAAGGACTCATTCACTTTAGATCTGGTAGCTGTAGAAGCATATTAAGTGCATGGTTAACTGCAAGTATTAAGTGTATTAACCTTAAAAAAAGCTTAGTAAAGGTTTAACATTGGTATAATAGGTAAATAAGTTAAACTCCACTGAATCGCCTCTGTCCGCAGCAGTAGCTCCATTGCTTCCATGGCGCTGGTACTCTTGTCTGCATTTTCATGATTTGGAAACCTTACTTCACATACTTTTTTAATCATTAAAATTTGGCTGGGTGGTTAGGAAATACATTTACAAGTTCTTTTTATGAGTGCTTAGAAATGTCTTACAATCAAATAATAATTGTGTTTATGATGCTATTATTAATGCTTATATACTTTTATTAATACCTAATGTTAGTAAGCATACCCTAGGCCTTAAACAGCCTCATAGTCTATTAACTAATGCTTATTACAAGGTTGATTCATATGCGTCCTCACCTCCCAGACAGAGGGCCCGCAGGCGGCTGTGAGCCAGCTGGATGTCTGCAGGTGAAGGCAGCTCCTCGCCCAGCTCCACCACCACACACAGGGAGGACAGGCTCCCGAACAGGACCAGCTCTAGATTTCTACACAACAACAACAACATGATTAGTATCTCGCTTGTACTGCTTTGAAATCGAGCTGATTTGTACATTTTCAGTGACTTCTCAAGCAGGAAGGATCACACAAAGCATACATCCGTGACACGTTATTAATATTGATGGCTTTTCTAAAACTCTTGCCTATCAAACCTGAATCAGCATCAGCAGTATTTTTTCTGTCAGAGGCTATTTTGGATGTTTGGTTTCCTGTGCTCAACAACTATCAGATGCATCGCTGCAAAAGGCTTTTAAAGATGATTACAATAAAGCGACAGCTTGCTACGGTATAAGGAAATGATGATTCATCTGCTGGTAAACACCTTCACAGTCAGCAGAATATGGCAGCAGAGGTGGAAATAACCCGCTTCAAAGATTTGATAAAAGCAATATCTGAAGCATAAGAAAATATATAAGTTTAAATTAAATCAATAAAGAGTGCAAACAACAGATGGTCTCTCATTACTTTCTGCAAAAGTAGCAAGAAAAAATATCATACATTGATTTCCCAGTCCCTGGGGTCAAACACGTGTCAAACAGAATTACACTTTGGTAACAGCTACAGTGTGTATTGTATATTAGAATGGATGAGCCTGTTTTATTTCATCTGCAACCATGTATTTGTTTTAGACTAAGAGAGTGGCTATGCAGTATTTTCATATGGATAAAAGTGTTTTCTATTGCAGCTTAGTGCATTACATCAAACTTGCTATTGTTGTACTGTGACCTGCTGTGTCTCCATGGGGTCTTTCAATCAAAACAATAAGACATAGAAGAAGATGATGTTGTGAAGTACTGTGGGATCATGGGAGTTGTTGTTTTCACCACTGCTGTTGGAAATATATCATCATCAAGTATCCAGACGAGATAGTGTATTACAGTTTTATTCACAGTTCACGTTTGATTCAGTTTCTGATGTTTAATTTGGTGTTGACTGTCACTGACATGTGACCAAATGAAATGGACCATTTCACTGAATAAACTCTGGATTAAACATTGTTGGAAACATTTGATATAAAGTAAGTAGACAAATCAAGTAAATACACAATATACGATTACAATACAATTTGTAAAATATCCAACACACAGACATATACCTGATATCGTCCTTCTCGTGGTAGATGTTGTTCTGGAAGCTCGACATCCGCAGTAGATCACTGCCACGTGGGTGTCGCCAACACCAGCGCTTGAATGCGAAAAACAGTTTCACTTTACACTGTTTCCAATCTCTTTAAAAAATGTTCTTAAATATTCTAATGATACTAGGATGGATATTTGAAAGTACTTAGTAACTGTGCTCATCTTATGAACTGTGTCAAAGGACTGACTAAATAAGAAATGCACAACGTATATGATGCAGGGCGGTGAACAGGAACAGGTTTAAATCGAGTGATGGTAGGTAGAAAGTGAATCAAATTAAAGGGCCTCTGAAAATGAAGTGCACTCACAGGGATGCGTCCTTCGTTGAAGTGGGCGAAGCTTTTCTTTAGTTCCGTGTCTAAAACCTTCTGTGGAACCACGATGAACCGAGGCAGGCTGACAGGAAACAGAATATAGAAAAGTGAATAAGGTGAGCTAGAGATGTGACGTCTTTATATCCACAGGCCAAACACGCCTGCCCTTGTTTAAAACTGTGTCTCTTATATAGCAGTTACAGATTGTGCGTTTCTTCTCTTGAGATTTGCACGTACCTGGTGGACATCTCAAAGCGGTCGTTGACTGAGCTCACTCTCCAGCCGTAGGCCCCACACCTTTCCAGCTCCTGCTCCCAGTCTAAGGCAGACTCAAACCAGTTCATGTGGGTGTCCCGGCGACGGTTGCTTAGAAACTGCTTCATTTCTGGAGGAAGAAAATCGATTCAGGAAAATTTACAAAACACTTAAAACAGAGATTTGTATTTGAACTTGATAAAATCTGTGGGTGTGAACACTGCTTTGATGATTTTAACATTCCTGTAGACAAAGTAGCATGTCGATGGGATTTTTTTATTATGTTATGTATAATTGCATTTGTAAGGGAGATCCTTTCAAAAACCCTACACATCCATTTTGGGAGAAACAGCTCAGTACTTTATTCTTAAGAAAGGAATCAGGACTCATAATTCAGAATGATACAGCAGTGGCTTCATCTGTTCCAGGCAGTAAAGTTACTGCAGGCAAGAGATTTAGGAGTGTCCAGTTGTGCATTAGTCCAGTGTACTGTGAGGAAGAAAATGAAATCACACACTAACAAAACTATCCCTAGGATGCTCAGAAAGCCTTCCAGCAGCCTGGAAGATGTTTTTTTTCTTCTTTTTTTAATACATCTAGGTCAACCCTCATGCAGGCACTTAATTTTTGATTATTATTTGATTATTTGACTATTATGTAATTTCTGGGGAAACACTGATATTCTCTGCATCGCAACAGCAACACCATTCAACAAAAAGTCACCATTTTGAACTTTCAGCTTTTCATCACAAAGGTCTTGATGATGAAACTTGAAATTTGAAGGCGGTCAGTTGAATTCTCTGGGAGGAGTTTGTTAAAGTATGAGGGTTGGAAAAGGCAAAAACGGGGCAAAAAAATTTGCATTTTCAAACCAAAATGGTGGACTTCCTGTTGGGTTTAAGGTATGGCTCCAAGAGCTTTTTTTGCGAGTCTGGACCTGATTCCTACTGAATTCGAATCTAGATGAAACCTCATTCAGGGGCTTGATTTTTAAAATTTTGTAGGGGGCACTATTGAGCTGCACCCATTCCAAAGGCCCATAAAATTTTAAACTTCTCCACCACTTTGTGCACTTTATCCTTACAGATACAATAGGTAGATGCACTATATTTGCACCAGTTGATGCTGAGGCCCTAAAAAATAGTTTTTGTGTCACTGCTCTGGACATATTTTATGC
Organism: Coranthus polyacanthus; assembly: GCA_037367275.1. NCBI lineage: Eukaryota > Metazoa > Chordata > Actinopteri > Kurtiformes > Apogonidae > Coranthus > Coranthus polyacanthus. Next base: position 810,804 of record JAPQRN010000009.1, on the reverse strand, counting down.
ACACATAGTCTGAGTGTACACTGTCCGGCGGCAGCAGAGGTTTTTCTCACAATATTTATTAAGCAACGCAGAACACCGTGCACTGACCACACACTGGACACACTTGACCTCGGGGCAGAGTTGAGCTGTGGGTCACCTAAAGACTTGTTCCAGTAGGGGGGGGGTTTGCATTATTTATCCAACAGCTGACAGTCATCCACAGCATGGCCAGCCTAGTGTGGCTTTAACATACCATTATATGCTGTACATTGAACAGACAGGATCAAATTTCTCTATATGGCTGAGGAGGGCAGGTTTAATGCTGAAGAGTCTGATTCAAGAACTAGAGCTGAAACCCTACAGTCACTTCTTCTACTGAATGTGTAAGGTAGAACGACAGCAACAAAAATAGATGCGAGAGAGTTGAAGAAGGAGGTACGTTCTGTCTCTGGAGCCGGACTGGGTGAAAATCAAAGTGACAGCGTGCCATAAACTTGTAAGGATTTCAAGGAGCGGAGATGACTAACAAATTCATAGCACATTTCTGATTCATGTGAACATTTGCTTCTCACTTTCACTGAGCTGTGAATTATTTGAATATTCATGAAGGTAAAATATGCATATAAACAATCTGAATGATGGAGAGAGCTACGGACTCATAAATACTTATCACTGGCTTCTTGCAATATCAATTATATTTTTTCACAGCGATCTTTTTTTTTTTTTGGTTTTAATATTAACAGGATTTCTGCAGGTTTCAACAAATTAAATGTAAGACCTTTTTAAGACCATTATGAACACCATGCAAGACTTATTTGATGTCTGTATTTTTATATCACCGAGGAACGGCTACTAGCAGTTGCAGGCCTATAGAGCTGCCTTCTGGGTCTAACATCTATGGCTGTTTCTCTGGCATTTTTGACATTTGAAATAAGCTTTTTAAAAGTGGTGGTCAAAATTGTAGTCGTGTGCTGACAATATCAAATATTCATGTTAAAAGCGCCGAATACCAGCGTAGATGAGAAGAGAACACTGCATCAAGGCTGGTTTGTGGCATTACTGTTTCTAGGCTTGTAAGTGTATATAAATCCATTCACAGTCATTCTTTAAAATCTGCGAGTCTGACTAACACTAAAAGTGGGCAGTTAGTCCATTTTAACCTGCAGGAGTTTATGTAACATAGAAAATAAAGTAATGAGGACTGACTTCATATCAGGTTGCATTTATTTGGTCGCCCCATTTCTACCTGGTCTGCAACCAGGACAGTCATGTGACCATTCACTACACAAGCTTCACTGTCTGAACAGAGCCTGATTGGTCATCTCTTTAAAGCCAGCAGACTGTACACAAACAGACACACACACACACACTTTGGATTTAATTAAATCACAGCCTTTTGAGGTTATATAATCGCCCATACTGACATTGCAATTCTTATTATGTTTAATGGTTCAGTATAACATAACACTGGTGAGAATATCAGAATACTGATAGAATCGTATTCTTCTTATGCTGCGTCTAGTACATACCAAGCTAAAGCTGTAGGCAGATGGTGCAGATTGACAGACAGATGAGGTATTGTATCAGAGCCAAAGACCAATGGTTGGTATTATGTGATGGGGTGCATACATTTAATACTCACCTACACTCCCGAGAGCAGCATTCTGGAAAGACAAAACTGACCCAGGTTTCAGAGGCTGGTACGTCTTGGCAATGGTGTAAGTCATCTGAGGAGGGACACCACAGTGAGCCCATCAACATGACAAAGGTCATCAGCTTTCAACACAACGGCCCTGTAGCATCACATCAATGTCACAGATCAGCTTCTCTAGACAGGTGTCTAGAGAAGCAACAAGAGGACTGTTGGGCAGTATGGCAGTAACTGGAGCCTTGAATCTGAGCCAATACATACAGTATACACTGAAACAAGCAACAGCATGCAGATATTCTCCCATCCTGCAACACAAATGTCTGCAAAATGTCTGTGAAGAACACAGGATACGTTCAGAAGAGAATTTAGAGAGTGCAAAACATGATCAAAGTAAAGACAGGAAATACAAAACTATATAACAATATTATTTTAAAAATGAATATATATATAAATGGGTAGAGTATCTGGCCCCAGGTCAGCTTGATCAAGATCAAGCTGAACCAGGGTTCAGTATGTTTCGAGTGTAAACACACTTTTGATTGATTCAGAATTTCAGACCAATTGCAGGAAGTTATGGCAGACATCTCCAGCCATTAAACAAAAGACTGAAGAAAAGACTCAGAAATGAAAGCAGGAAAAATTAGCCATGGTTGCACATGGGGGCAAGAGGAAGCCAAGTTTTTGGTCCAACGAAGTAAAGACTTTATTTGGCAAAGTCAAACTAGTCTCACATAATGTGCTTGAAGTTGGTGCTGCTGGAAGTGATGCCATAATAACAGCCTAATAGCATAACATGATGATGAAATGAATCCGTTTATTAATATTTCCTCTATTCTGCAAGCCAAATTGACAATAAGTACACATCAGAAGCATGCCCATCTACAAACCGATTAATCTCAAATATAATGAGATGCACCCCACGGCTGATGATGACAGGACAAAGGGATGCCATCTTCAGTGTGCTTGCAAAATTGTAATGTGAAACCAAAACTAACCAGATCATGTATACAATGTAAAAAAAATACTTTCAGGTGTGGAAAGACCCTTAGATGAAGGGATATACTGTGTTTGATCTACACATGCCATCTATTTAGGATGATCTCAGATACCATGAAAATGAGACTACACACACCTCTAGGACCTGGGCATCAGGAGTGAGGCGGTCAAAGAGGAAGCAGATGACTCGCATGTCCCGACAGTAAAGCACCAGCTCCTCTGGAGTGAACTTCAATGAGGAGTTTGGTGTCACCAGCTTAGTCCTGTTTGGTCCCACTGGAACATAGGCATAAAAAAAAAACATGCAATCACATTTCTATCATTATTTCCACATGGTTTTCCACTGTTTGACCTTTGACTGGTGCTCTTTTAATAACGTCATCTCCTTGCAACCCTTTCTTCTGCTATGATTTAGTGGCACTTCAGTGGAGAATTAGGGCAACCATCTGTTTATCTCGAGGTGCTTCCCTTCTAATGTTACCATTATATTCCTTTGCATATTTCAGCAATAGGCTTTGTATATTTAAATTAATATTTGTTATATCTGCCCTGTAGAATTTTTATTTAAAAAACCTTAATGTAATGCCAATAAACGGTTGTTCTTCTTCATAAGGTGTATGCTTACAATTAAACTATTGTTAGGCTTACACTACACCGGTGGCATGAAATGATTGTGACAGCCCTTATCGGTAGTGCGTTCTCAGTAACTTTACAGGGAGCAAGGATGCGCTACGTAATAAAACTACTTGAATTATTGCACCATGTTTGGGCTAATTTGCCACATTCAGATGAGAATATAAGCACTCAGTTTGAGTTAGAAGAAATTTATGTCACCTGTCTGGTATTCATTACAACAGTAGGGTGAATAAAAAGAAGTAAATCGTGTCGATTTTGAGAATTGCTACCTCTGTCCAGCACCTCTGTATCCAAACACTACTTGCCTGTTCCTGGTTAAATACAGCATAAAAAATAGGTCAGGATGACTTTAATTGGATCCAGACAGGAAGTCTTATCTGAAAGTGCCACCCTGCTACTGTATCTAAATAATCGGCATTAGCAACTGAAAAACCCATATTGGTCGACTATAATACAGTCAGTCTGTCGCAAACAAAACTTACTTACCAACGACAACCTTCTCTATGGATGCCAAGGCCACATCATGATCTCCTAAAAGCACGGGGTCTGCATTGTCCTACATAAATAACATCATTCAGAGAAAAACATTATAAATTTTTGTGTTAAACGGTTATATAAACCTTAAATGATAAATGATCATTTCCAATCACCGCAGTTTCTTTAACAATCTTGCAAGTAATTACGGCATGTTAACTTTACTGCTAGTATTTCAGTGTGTTGTCATTTTGAACAGAGAATAACAACACGAAGAGAAAACAGGGAGTCGTCAGTGTGTTACTAAGTCCTAACAAGAACTGCCAGCTCAAATGCACTCACGTCAGGTTTGGGACTGTCCTGAGGCACAAACGCCACTCTGAAATGTGTACAGAAGAGCGTCCCAGATAGCCAGCCTCTTCCTTCCCTCGCTGTCAGCTTCTTCCTCACCATAACAGCTCTCTGAAGTACACACTCACCTAGTGGGAACAAATGAAGATGAGGTTACACAGACATGACATTTAAGAGTGCTGCATGTCGGGTGAAGGGTTAGTTTTACAAATATGTGACATTTTTTGGACAAAACAACATAGTTCTTCCTGAATAAATGTCGTGTCTTAGAGTCAGTGTGCAGATGTTACACATGTCATTTGTCTAAAATTGCATGACTTAAGGTGTTGCTGGTGAGATACATAACAGGATGCGTAAAAACAGCATGATAGTTCACTGACAGCAGACCACTGAGATAAACAGAAGTATTTCCTCAAGTGGTTTGAAGTCAAGTGGGTTCAGTGATTTATCTGTGGGAAGCCAATGTTGCTTATGGATGCACATTCTCAGGTCTGGGACTCGTGTAGAAGGGAAGGGAGCAGCAGGAAAAAACAGCCGACATTGTTGCATTGTATGACAGAAACTAATTGTTCTGAAATATATGCACAGTCATTTTTTTTATAGTTAGTCTATACTGCAGAGGCTGGCTTCACAAAGACAGACTCTCACGAAGGCTTAGATATACAACTAATAGTCAGACTTGAGAAAGATGTCGCAACGTGCCTGTTGCACAAAGCTGTTTAGTTCTTCACAATCTTAAGCAGGACTACTTTGCTTTAAATTCTGAGACTTTTTTTCAAAAACTAAAACACATGGCTGATCACGTCACTGCTTCAAACCTCTCGGCTCCGTTCACTCCAGCACAAAACTTTTACTTTCAGGGAGCACTTTAACAAGATATTCACTTGCAAAATTAAAGTACGGTATTAAAAAAAGTAATCTGTTAAAAAAAACAAAAAACTCTTCAGTTAGATTAAGGATATTTACCTTTGACTAAATAATTGACAGCCTCCTCATTGCTGAATATTTCCAGTGGTTATTGCGGTCTTCAAAAAACATTTTCTCTTCTCGTTTCTCATTCCACAATATTATTAAACCACAAACAAACCAAAAGTTATGAGCTGTGTTTTCCTCCTTTTCTCAGTCAGTGCTACTGGTTGGCGTTACCATGGTTAACAAAGGTCCAAAGTTAGCCTTGGGGTAGGGTGTATAATGTTTAGATTTAACAATAAGCCAGAGTTTATTTCTGTCTAATCTATTTGCATCAGACTAATCTAAGAGCAAAACTGAAACTGGTCTAACGCTATAAACCAGTTTAAAACACCTTCATGTTAAACCAATGTATTAATGGACTGAAAACTGGAATTACTGCCTCCAAGAACCAGTCAAGTATCAGTTTACATCCATGTCTGTCCAGACTTATATAATATATGCACTGGAGACTTTGAAGGAATTTAATAAAAGGTAGTGAGTGTAATGGAAGTTCTCACTACAGTATATTGACAGATTGCAGTGAATCATTTCCAGTTTGAAACATGCTGTCTTCAAGTACGGACAGTTTTTACAGAAGGTGTTGAATAATGGACAGATAATGGTTTTTACAGAACATTATGATGTCGCAGTGAAGCTGACCTTCGACCTTCTGGATATAAAATGTCATCGCTTCATTATTTTTACACTTTTACACATGTGTGTGAATTCTTGGTTTGTGGCCAAAAGCATGTTTCGTTTTGGACACAGTGACCTTGACCTTTGGCCACCAGAATCTAAGCAGTTCATCCTTTAGTCCATGTGACCGTTTGTGCCAAATTTGGAAAAAAAGATCTCATGGCGTTCCTGACAAGAGTGAAGTTGATCTTGTGTCATCACGTCATCAATTTATCCTATTACACATTTGTGTGACGTTTTTGTCATATTTGGCCAAATGTGTTATGACCAAAACAATGTTTTCTGAGGTCACAGCAACTTTGACCTTTGACCACCAAAATTGAATCATTTCATTCTTGAGTCGAAGAGAGTTTAGAGGAGGTATAAAAACTAACATGTTGACACGTCTCTGTTTTTGATCAACCTTTCTGCAGCCAAAAGAATTACATACAATAATGTTTGTTTTCTATTTGTGACCAAATCTTCCTTTTCTGTGTTTTTTGTTGTCATTTTCAAGTTTTTGTCTCTAATTAGCTGGGTTCAGGCCTGCTTTGGTTGTTTAATCAAGGTGGTTCAATGTGCACACAGAACCTGCATGTACAGCAACACTTTTCTTGTAGATGAGTCAACAAAAGTGAGAACTGTGTGAGTCTTCCTTTTGTATCAAGGAGAAAAAAAGCTGCAATGGCTTAGATTCTTAAACAATATATTGTGTAGACCTGCTATGTAGTTAGTTCAAATATTGAGTGTGATTTTCAATCTGCACTTTCAGAAATGTCTATAGAGGAAAGCAATGGGTAATTTACTTTCAGAACCACACCCTGGTCATTTGCTTTATCAAATATTAGAAAGGCTGAGGTATGTACTGTTTTTGTGGAAAGGCGTCCATTACTTATCTGTTGATACTACTGTGATTCGAGAACAAAGGTTCCAAAAACAAACTTTTTTTTCTCCCAGAAAAATGTCTACACACAAACACAGACGTGCACAAACGCTCCTGAAGAGAAAAAAGTAAAGAATGTCAACACATACAAACAAAGATCAGTGTGACAGCACATTCAAAGCACTCTGCCTCAGGAAGACAAAGCTTTTGCCAGCTAGACGTGGGTTTCCATGGCAACAGAGTCCAGGATTGGGTAGCTGTAGAGAAAATGGCCTTTTTGTCCAGGACAAGAGAGGTGCTTGGCCAAACACATGGCGGGGTAAATGTTTTCATATTCACTCAGACTATGAGAAGGACAAGGAAAGACTTTTGAAACTATAAAAACATTCTGAGGAAACACCAAATTCCTTCACACTGCACATGTGGAAAGAACAAGTACAGGCCTTCAATTGAAAATGACAGTGAAGGAGTACTGTCTCTGCGGAGTAATTCTTCTTGTTTAATGAACGTTTTGGGGGATACCAAAGCAGGAAGGAACCATTCTGAACATGAAACACTTGTTTATACTTTGAGCAAAGGAGGAAGTAAGGCTGCAATCAGAGCCTTTTCTTCCAACACCATAATTTGGCGAATGCACAAGAGGATTTTAAGTCTTAGGGCGTGCTCCACGATTATGCTTATTTCAGCCACCAAAAGCCAAAACCCTAGGCCTGACTTATCAATTAAACCTGACCACACATGATCCAGCCACAGAGATTTAAGATGCTTAGCACAGAGCACAAAGTGAACCCTTGTTGAGAGCTTGACTTTAAAAGGGACAATCTGTGGCTTTTGCGTGCCTTGTTTAAGACGTCTCCCCAGGGTGCAACTGAGCCGAAAACAGGCCTGCAGCTGGAAAATTCAAGAACTAACAGGGAACAGTAGAAGGAAGAAGACAGGAAACACAGACAGGGGGCTTCCATTCCTGTTTGGTGAGTTTTAAGGAGTTTGCTATAGCAGGTGATTCGGTCCTGCATGAGTCACCAGGACAAGTGAAGGTGTTTACGAGACACTTGTTCTTAATTCAATTAAATGTTTTATGTTCTTCCTGGAGAGCTGCAGGCACGCTGCTATAGTAAAGTGACTCAGTGCATTTTCACATTGCTCAAAGCTGCAATTTTAACTTTGACTTTTAATAATTAATTATACTGTTGTACGTGATGAACATGTCTGTCTGTGTCCCTGTGCTATGCTAGTCATGTTTCTTCAGTGCCAGGGTCAGGTTTTCAGATGGCAGTTACTAAGGCTGCAATTAATAGTTTGGTGAATTTACCAACAAGGTTTTCACTAAGTTTGTGAAAGACTTAGGTGCATGGGTGGGAAGTTTAGGGGTCCTCCCACAAGACCACAACATTTTGATGTGTAAATCCCTCACATTACAACTTTTTTTTTTTTATTTTCAAATAAAAATGTTCTAACATAAGAAAATAAAGCACCATGCATTAAAAACCATCTACCTACCAGTATACTTTTCATTTACTGTTGAGTTGATTCAGTTCAGATTTGTACAGTCAGGGCTAATTAGGAAAGGTGTTGTTTATTATTATTCTCTGTTATTAATTACTGTAGATTGTGTTATGATTTACTTCACTGACTGGTACAGACTACACTGTACTTATCTGCACAAGGTTGCTTAAACTGGATTACAGTGTAATGTTAAAGGGAAACTTTGTTTTATAGTTCTGTATGTGTATAAGCAAACCACTTACAACATATAAATGCACTAAAAAAGGAAGTCTTGCTGACTATTTAGGGAGTCTTCACTCTCTTCTTGCGATAGGTTATTTTAGTTTTACAAAGTATGCAATGCACCATGTTATTAGGTCTCCATTTAAAGAATTCCCACACTTTTGACAATCAACGTTCAGGCTTTTTGTGATAAAGTCTCACTTATTTTCAGCATGCTCAGGAGTGGGAGTCAGCATAACTGGGGATGAATGTAAACGGTGCTACGCATTCCATGCGATTCGACATAAAGTATTTAACACTTAATCAAGGTTATGTTGACATGTCATTCCAAGCCACCAGACACATCACCCTCTAACAAGATTTCAACGGGAACACCTTGCCAAAATGAAATGTTAGGTGAGTATTCTAACCCACGGAGGAGCCAGAAAAAAACCCAACGATAAACCCTGTAGCTGGAGGCAAAAAGCTACATATCATAGTTTTATTACATTGAAACACTGCAGTAACTGGCATTTCTTATCTGTGTTTATTTGAAGGTCTCACAGGCAGTCATAATGCAGAATGTGATGTGTGTTAAACAATACCAGCACCAGTTCAAATAACACATGGTTTAACTAAAGGAAATCATTTCTTTTCAAATACTGAGACGACTGGAAGAGTTGAAAAAGCTGTTTAAACACGTGAGCTCTTATGAAGACCAAGCCTACTTCTACCTTCTTGAATGTACACAACCTGAAAGCAAATCAGACATCTGGGACTCCAACCGGCCTGTCTTATAAACTGTGGAGCACAAATATAGGATTTCTGACTTCATGTTTATGTTTGACTTTCCCCTTTAATGTTTCAGCTGCTCCTGTTGATGTTGTGGTCACTGACTTGAACACAGGGAGAGAGCGGCCTAAAGGATCAGCCTGAGAAAATACAGCTCAGAGAGAGCTCAACCACATGCTCTCAGCCCTCCTTTTATTTGTTTTCATCCACATTTGTTCTTCATTTTCAGCTGGGATGCGTGCAGAGTGAAGAACTTCTGCACTTCTTAACTCACTGGGTGTAACAATAAAGAGCAGGAGGTTACATTAGGTTAAGAGGAGTTCAGGGACGGATGTATTTTTGTCCCCAAACTAGAATATGATACTGACTATTTCTGCTGAAATCAAAGATGAAATTGAATCTTAAATTTCAACAGCGCTTCTTTTCTGGAGGTCTCTGTAAAGTCTGATACTTCACATATCGTCAAAAGATGGCTCTGCTGACAAGCTTCACGATACAGAACTCAAAATGCCATATGGCAACCAATGTTACATTAGCTTGTTATTTCATACAAGAAAAGCAAAACATGTCCAACTTTCCACTTCACTAAGCTTAGCCTGGCTTTACACAGCATAATTTTCATGTAACTTCAGTTGGTTGCAACATAAGTGAAACTAGAACATTTACATTTTAAAAAACATTTTAAATAACAATCTCTGTCCAGTGGAGTGTTTTAGCAAAGATTCAGAGAAATCCTCCGTACATTCTAATACTTATCACATGACCAGGGGGGCTGATAACGGCACAGGAATTGCCACAAATTGCACATAGCCTACGTTACAAATGAGTTGCATAGTGTAAAACAATATAATAGACTTGAAACTTCTTCACATGCTTCTACAGTTGCAAAACTCAACTTTGTGAACTTTTTAAACTAGTTTCACGCAACAACCAACCAAAATGCTGATAAAATGCCAGATGATGACGTCAAACTACTCTTGATGGGGTATCATTCAAACTGATCTGACAACGGCTTATCACCAAAATGAATCAACAAAAAGATGGCCATTCATTGTAGCTTGATTTCCAGCTACTAGAATCTGTAAAACAAAGCATCACCTGAAACTCTGTATTTTATAACACACTATACAGTGTATCCCCAGACAGTGAAATCTGAAGCGCATGTATACATACAGTATATCAATGCTCTGGTCTCTTGTCCATCAGTCGACAGCTTTAACGCTGACTGACAGCTGTTAAATCCTGCAGTAACATAAGACTGTGAAGAAAGGGGATTGTGGACTTGCTCTGAAGGGGGTCCCAACCTCTTGTATTGTGTGGAAATGGACAGTACGCCCCCTCCCCCACTCGCAGCATTGAAAAGGTACATGATCTACCCTATGGCTGTTGAAGCTGTCCTGACCCATTTGCCCTCCTGCAGGTCGGCTCGGTTTCTGCGGTCCTGTGTCCCGCTGTCACATGAGAACACTGTGGACTACTGAGAGAACGCTGCAACGTCTGCAAACACGATTTTGATTCTGTGATCTGCAAGGCTCTTTTCAATATATCGCTGCATCCAGTTTGGGACAGCTCACATTTTGATGTGTTTTGACACAACTTAAGATAACAACGACGCGTAGTTTGTACCACAAAGAACAGTGAGACAGTGTTGCTACTGGCAGGTGTAAATTAACAATAGTGTTTGTACAAGGTAGACAAATTACCCATCCTTTTGAAGTGTGTACAGTATGTGTGTCTGAGAGAGACACAAGGACATCAGAGAAAGCGAGAGAGTCCACAGGAGCAATATGAGACGGTGCAGTAATACCGACTCACGACTCCTTTGTGTTTGAAAGTGAACGTGTTCTCACAAATTGTCTCAACACTTAATCTGCAGAACCTGCATACAGCCAAAGGATGGATTGCACTCTCCGAAATCTGACACTTTTTAGAAGCAAAGAAAAAAACGACCCAATTTTACGTTTATAACAGACATATCACAATGTTTTTAATCACAATCACGATTTGAATTGCAATCTTTCGTCTAAATTTTAAAATGTTTTGTAGAGCACAGGCTAGAAACAGATGATGGACTTCTCTGTTTGCACAATTAAAACAGAATATAGGAGTAGATCATCATAAAATGCCAGATCTCTACAATTCACTGAAATGACAGATTGAGGACTGTAAGATCCATCACAGTATAAGATCATCATATTGACCATCCTGATAACAGACTAAGAAATATTAAAATAAATGTAGGTATATAGAGGGCCTAATATGATACAAAACTAGAATTCCTGCCTCATGGTTGTGCGCCCTGGCCCACCAGTGTCTGACTACTTTCATGTCTGTCCAGACTCGTGTAATACATGTAGTGAAGGAATTTAATAAAGGTATTACGTGTATTTTATGGTGAAGTGGAAGTTGTCACTATATTGAAACGCATGAATCCAGTGAATCATTTCCAGTGACAAACATGTTGTCTGTACTGGGACTAACCCTGAACAGCGTGATATGTGGTATTAGCATAGTGGATATTCAGTACTGTGTGCCCCACCCATTCACCACAGTGACATAATGAACCAAAACAATTCTAACATTGTATATTAATAAATAAGTACATTTAATTAGAGTAGGAAAGTTTGAACAGTGCTGTTATCTATTTAGTCATTGACAGGATTTGTACACTTCCTCCTAAGAACAGATCATGTGACAAAATTAAGATAATTCTGAAACAATGAGGGAGTAAAGCCTCATGAAAAATAGAAAAACTATGACGTGGCAGTTGCTTACTTGAAGAATGTCTATCTGCTGTGGTTGGCTTGTCAAGAGCACGGTACTGCGATATTGCCATTATCATGACAGCCTTTGTGTATGAATCCTTGAGTTATGGCTTTGTGGTCACAGTGACCTTTGACTACCAAAGTCTAATCAGTTCATCCTTGAGTCTAAGTGAAAGTTTGTACCAAACTTGAGCAAATTCTCTTATGGCGTCGTTATACAAAATGTCACCACATCATCATTATGTCCTACAATACATTTATGTGAAATTTTGTCACGCATTCACAAAAAACAGATGGACAACCTGAAAACAAAATGCCTTTGCAGAGGAAGAGGGGAGTGAAATGTGCAAATACGCATCTGTCTGCTTCTCTTTCTTAATAGAAGACAGGTTCTCATGGACAGCTGTGTTTCTAATCTGCCTGGAATGGAGGTGGAAAAAAGGGAGAGAGAGAGAGACAGAGAGGGGTAAGTGAACGGCACGATGGAGCTGGAGATGGATGTGGACTTGGAAGCCAGCGGAGAAAAAAGAGAAGTAAAGACAGTCGACATTTCACAGTGAAATGTTACAGGCTAAGAATAGGACCTGTGTGTGTGTTGTAGAAGTCCAGCAGAGTCTGGAAAATATTTGACAGAAATGTACTGCTGGAAAACAAATTACACTGGCTAAGTGACTGAAATAAGGAAGGAAGTGTGTATGTTTGCACAAAGTAAGTGTGCATGCATGAAAAGATGTGACAGTGTATTTATGTACACAGTCAATGTGAGCCATCCACACTGTCCCCTGTCTGATTTCTGAGATATAAAATAAATCCAGCTTCATTATAAACCAGCAAATAAATGGATACAGAAGGGTCAAGGAAATGTTCCTTCTGCACTGAGACACACAGAGACACACTCAGAGCATTTAAACATAAACTGCTCTAGTGAAAAGTGCTATAGTTAAGCGCTCATAAGCAGTGTTAGACATTAGCTTGTGTCATATTGCGGCGTTCCTGTTTCTTGTGTAATCTCCTTTGGGGTGTTGCTGAATAAATAACATGCACTGCAACAGCACAGATTTTCTGGGGGCCACCACCATCCAAAAGATTATCACTTAGGTTAAAGGGGTTGACCTCTGGTAGCTTATTAAACTCTCTCTGTAGTTCAGGTAAAACAGAGAGTGATTTAAGGTTGTGGAAGGGGACGAGGGACAACAGTGAAATATCTTTAGAAATATCTTGTAACGTGTTACTGATCGAACGTACAGTATTCAGCATTCACAGTATTCAGTATTCACATGCAAGACACAGTAAACACTTCAACTCCTGATGTCTCTTGTTCTGTTTAGTAAGTAAATGATAGCCTAGTGTTGGGTTAAGTCTGACGTCTTGATGCTGTAAAACTCATTTCCAGGGCAAAACAGTCAACAACCGCGGAACCTGTAAACTTGTTTACAGTGACTTCTTTCTTTAGTGAGGTACCATTTAGGGTTCAGAAGGGACTAAATCCATTCATTTAGTGAGTGATCAGTGTAATTTTCCATAGTCAGTGTTTTACCTGCAGTAGACTGCGAGCTGCACGGACACATTTAGGAGACACACATGGCAGAATCAGTACCGAATAAAGCCATGAAAATATTCTGAATATCACGTAAATTTAAACTGACAAGTTAATTTTTTCAGTTGATGCGTTCTAAGTGGCTAAAATACCTTTTACGCTCCTGGTCCAGTGACGTAGCAAATCAGAGCTGGATTCTCATGTGATTGCGTGACCTTGCTTTACATCGCTTGATCTTGTGATTGTGTGATCTCGTGAATTCAGCTACCTTGTAAAGGTAACAAGATTTGGTCTGTAAATCTACCCCTCATAACAATCTTGTAAGCAATTCACTTTCTTTCCCCTCTTGTTTTTTTCTTTCTCAGTCTCTCGTTTTCTCCTTTGCATCCCTACTTTTCTTACTTCTGTCCTCTCACCTTTCTGTTTCTATGGTGTGTAAATTTGACATCTGTAAATATTGTAAATACACCTTCTTGCAATGTAAAAAAAAAAGATCTGGTCTGTAAGAATGCTTAGTATGTTCAAACCAGAGTGATAAAACCAGTAAACCTTGATAATATTGGTCTCATTTGTATTGAGGCTGGTGTTGATTACCAGACATCTGCACACAGGACATTTTGACAGTGTTACTGTTCTCATGTGGAGACATAAAGCATGTGTTGAAAGAATGTTAGTTTTTTAGTGTTGTGAGGCAGTTGCTTTTCTTCATGTGAAAGTTCTAAATAAAAGATGAATATAATCAATTGTGATGAAGCGCAGTGTGGTTATTTTAAACCGTGGTATAAGATTTTGGTCATGCTGCCTACCCCCATGACAGCCTTAACAGATGCTATGCCCTTTAATGTGTGAAATAAGGCCAACTGTGCCCATGTGACTAAAACAAGTAAATGTAATCTCACCTGGTAGGCAGCGCAGTCCAAACACATCTCGACTCCTTGCATTCACCGCGCTCTGACTCAGCATCCTCTCCTGTGAAAACACAGAGCTGGCATTAAGACAGTGTGCTTGTGGTTTTTACTAGGGATTGATTGTTTACCAATTATCAGATCCGATATACAGCATATTCACAATCATCGGTATTGTTTTTTTTTTTAAATTAACATCTGATAAAATAATCTAAAAATGTGCTACTTTGGCTCTGATGCAGCCAGCTCTCTTCAGTCTCTAGTCGTCATTCAGACAATGTCCTGCCTGCTGATTGGTTACACGTCGCATAGGGCTGGGTGATCTGACATAGGATCTGCTTTCCTATTCATTCATTTATAATTATTGTATTTTACAGAGCCCGTTGCATCATGGATTGTTAGCAAGAGTATTGAAATCTGATTAGTGATTCATTAGTGAGTCTGTCTGCACTGAAAGTGTTTGGTTAGTTGACTTTAACCTGCAGGGGTTTGTGTTACGTGCTGTTTTGCAGCTGCTGACAAAATAACAACAGACAAAATGACAACTTCAAACAGTGAAGAATGAAATACAGCGTCTGCAGAACTGCAACATACAGGAAGCATAGTTTTACACAGATTCTTTGCCAAAGCAATTGTGCAAAAAACAACATTAGAGATATTTCATGATATTATGAGACATGTAGAAATAATAGTTCATTATGAAACTGTGGAGGGAGTCCACCGATATAGGTATTTAATACTAAACACTGCAGCTGTCACAGATGTATGGAGCACAGAAAACAGGTAAATGGTGTTTACTTCATCAATGATTTTTTTCAGAAAATAACTTTTAATTATTTACTAGTTACTGGCTCCATATTATTTATCACTTATTTATAATCCCTTCAGTTCAATGTGAAAACTGACAAAATCATTTAAATATATTAAATTGTATTTTCTTTATTTGAGCTTTTGTGGTGGAGTTACTGTAAAATGGGATTTTCATTTTTACCGCAAAAGTATGTTTTGGTTTCAGTATCAGCCCTGACAAAACAGTTTACTCCTCGTTTTTCTAAAATACATTCACATTTTTCCCCCAAATCTGTATTAAAACAATAGGAACGAGCCCATATGTACTGTAGATTTAAGCAGCTTTTGGTAACTTTAATAATTCCTCTTCCATAACGGCCATGAAGAAATCCCATCCTAATGCAATTCCAAATGTAGGAGGTGGGGAAAAACACACAGTCCTTGTTCTGTTTTTGTGGTAGGAAGGGATTTCTTTGTGGCTGGTATGGACAGTCCTTAAAAAAACCTCAGTGCTCTGAATCAAAATGAAAAAGTTCATTTGAAAGTAATGATCTATTTTTAATCCAAGCCACGGACACTTCAAACTACTGAAGTAAGAAACAGACTAAACACGTGTTCAGCAAACAAACAGCCTCTGTCACCTTTGGTCTGGTTGATCAGATTGAAGTTTTGGCTCAGCCTGTTTCTCTCATCAAAGTCCTTCTCGTCTCAATGGACCCATTTCCAAAGACAAAGAAACAAAGCTGACCGCACAATGCTCCATGATTCTGAGTTTCCACTTTGCTGTTTGTTCCTGCCGTCTCTGCGTTATGGCCGTGAAGTACTCGAGTGTGTTCTACAAGCACAGTCCAACACCACACACACACAGAGGTTTCTATAGTCAGACTGCGAGCTAACTAGCACATATGGAGCCACTTAACTTTGCTACTGGCCCCCCTTGTGAAGGCTATTTACATTTATCGGTGAGAAATCCCATAATACGCCGAGGCCTGCAGTGTGAGCGGCCGATGTGATTATACAGGTGGGGAACGAGCTTTAAAATAGAACAGAAATAGAGAAAATGTCCTGAGTTAGCATCCAAGAAAACTATACATTGTAAAGACTCAAAAGCCCTCTCTCAGCAGCTTTGGCTGAGTTTGGCCCACAACGACTCGATTACATTGTCTCATTTAAAGCACGGGCTTTATCACCAAACAGCAGTAATTCTTGGAGTCAGCAAAGACGTGTGAGCAATAACAATGTGTTCTCTCACTGGCCTATGTTATGCTAACAATTTTGCAGTGTGGTGAATTCTGTGTCAGCAGCCAGTTCGTGAAAACCGAGACTGTAAGCCTGTGGCCCTCCATAAAAAGCAGAGAGCCTTTAACAAAGAGGACCTTTGCTCCTAAAAAAGAACATAAAATCACACTTATTCATAGCTGGTCGTTTTCTTTGCATGCGAGAGCTGCCTGTCAAAGAAGCCCAGAGACTCTGTTACTGATGCTGCTGAGGTTTTAAGCATACGCAACTTCCTGTTACTTTTAGATCTAGCGGCATGATTGTAAAGTGAATACAAAATGTTTGCTATTTCTAAAATTAAAATATGGATCTGATTTAATAAACTGTTTAAAATAACGGGTGCTCAAAGGAATACATTAGATTCAGGGTGACGAACTCTAAGTCAGAAACTACTAAAAGAAATGGAAACACTGCATATTTTTACATAGTTAGTACCCATGTTTCCTTTGTGTTCATTTAGCATCATCACCACCACTATAAACAAACTAAAGTAAGGGTGTAAGTAAGAAATGACTGTATAATAATAAAAAGGATTTTTAACTTGGCAACCTCAGCTTTGAACATAACTAAGCTGAAGAGAGCTACAGATATCAGAAACTAGAGTTATTGTCCAAAGCTCTAAAGCCATATTACAAATTGCATCTTCACATAATTTTACACTGTTATCATTACCATACTGTATTTGGGGTTTACATTACACTCAGACATGAGCAAGAAAAAAGTCCCAAGTGTCCTCAAGTAATCCTTCAGAACCAACCTATTAGAGAGTCGAGACCATGTATTTCTAGAGAGGTTTTTTTTTTTTGGAACCAGCGTCTAGCAGTCATCAGTGGTATTTACTGGTACTTCCATATTGGCTTCAATTTCAATCCGTGGTTGTTGTCTGTTGGTTATCAATGAATAAAGTAGGTCTTCGTGGGCCTTTATCGAACACAGTTCATCAGTCGCAGGGTAAAGGCAGCCTCTAAACCTAGGGCAAAACAAAGTCGGAAAAGAACTTATTCTGCTGTGAACGTATGTTTTTACTAACGACTTTCTTCTCTGGTCTGGACTGCGGTGGCTTGACAGCACTGGGATGCCGTTTCCAGGCTTTTGAAAAGTGGAAGTGATATGTAACTCATTCCCAGTGGAAAGTACACCCTTGTGATTACTAAATGATGTCATACGGCCAATTATCTAGAATTTGGCTCTAGTAAAGATTTCTTGCAATTAAGTGGCTTCAGGTTCTCTACATAGGGACAGAGCTAACAGAGAAGTCACTGCAAGGTCTATACTTCAAATTAATTACAAAACATGATTCAGCCAATCTCTGCTGCTGTCATATAGTTTCCACAGTAGGAGATGTTTATTTCAAGACATTAAAGATAGGGTTATAGTTCCAACAATTTTACTGGCCAGATCAAAAGTCCAAAAGCTCTTGGTTAGTAATAAGCATATGAGAAAAAACGAGGCTTTTATTGTAAGGCACAATGATTAACTTTTACAAGACTTACTTTGTGCTTGCCAAAGCATTGTTCATTTTTTTTCCATCTGGCTTAAAAATGCCTCATGCTTTCCCTCAATCCCTCCATCATCACCCACAGAAAACCCGCAGCTGAATTCCTTATCCCCTTTTAAGAACATCAGAGGCTGCTCACATCTTGTTTTGGTTTTTTTTTTTTCCTTTCATAAGTCTAGC
Organism: Coranthus polyacanthus; assembly: GCA_037367275.1. NCBI lineage: Eukaryota > Metazoa > Chordata > Actinopteri > Kurtiformes > Apogonidae > Coranthus > Coranthus polyacanthus. The sequence goes on along the minus strand of JAPQRN010000009.1, from coordinate 792,757 downwards.
GCCTCCGATCTGTCCTCTGAAGGTTGTCAAAGACTGACAAGACTTGTGCCTCAGGGTCTTGTGAGGCGAGTGACAGATAACACTGCAATACCCAAGGTGAAGTTATACTGGCACAGAACCGCAGTCTCGGCTGTGTACATAATGTGATAAGGCTTATATGAGCAGAGCTGCCTCAGTTTAACTGGCACAAAATAGATTTGTGGATTCAATAAATGTGACACTTAAAAAAAAAAAAAAACGATAGCATTTCAACGAAATGTAGTCTTTCCCTTTTTTCTTGCACGTTTCACAGGATTTAAGAAATGAGAGAGATAAGGAAAGTAAGAATGAGATAACGTCTAGGCGGACACTTAAAGACATGTTGGCCAAAGTAAGTCGGTCCTTAAGTCACTGAGTACATCTCACTTAAAACCCACATTTCCAGGGCTGTGTTTTTGCTGACGTTTTACTTTTACTTTTCATGGTGCGGCTTCAGCTTCCCCACTTTATCACTTTCCTTGCCTCTCTCTCTCCCCCCTGTGCTGCCTCTCTGCCCCACTTTTGCCCTCCTCCACTCTCTCTCCCTCCATCCACAGGGACAGTGGCCAAGGCTTATTGAAGTTTCCATTGCTCATGGCTTCCCCTTGCCACTGCAAGCCAGACTTCTGCAGTATAAACGTGCATGTTCCTGCGTCTGGGATATAGCACTCTTTCCTAAAAACAGACTCACAAACAAAAAGAAGACCAGGACATTCAGAGGGACAGAAGAAACTATAACACCCGACGTCTTAATTTTTTAAGCAAAGCAAGCAAAACCAATATCTATTTATACACACAGTATGTGTCTACAAAGCATGTATTGTTTCTATTGTTTCTATCACCCCTTAGGGAGTTCTGCTCTGCTTGGCACTTGTAAAAAAAAAAAAAAAACACAAAAAAACACATTCGCTTTAATCCTCTGTTCACTGCAAAGGGTCACAGCCAGTGTACTTGTATTATTCTTTTCCTCACGTCAATGTGGGCAGTTACATGGCACTGTGAACTGGTTTGAAAGGAAAATGAGGACATAAGTGGGATTCACTTTGTAGTGTTCCCCCCCTTATCTTCCTTCCTTCTGAGATTGTTTTATGTCTGAAAATATGGTAGACTGAGATCTTTAATAATTTGTGTATAGCCTTTTCCTTTACTTTAATTAAGTACTGAATTTGTTTCAACAGAAACAGAAGGACCCAAGGGCAAAGAAATACAAAAACATCAGAATACAATCATCAGCAACTGAGAAATTCCAGCACAAGCTGCATTTTAGACTCAATAAAAAACACAAAAATAACAGAAGAAACAAGAACACATAGGGCAAAGTAATGCCCTAAAGAAAAGCCCACACTTCAGGTCAGAAAGAGAAACACACCTACTTTTAAACATCCTGAAAAACAACATTAGCCAGTTTTTCAATATGTGCAAATATATATGTGCAACACAGACTTTTTCAAGAAGGTGATTGAAAGAATTAAAGAGGGAGGCTGTGTTTACATGGTTTAACATCTGCCACCAGTGGGGAACTTTTTTTAATCAAAGTGCATGAATGCTCAGCTGCATGTTAACAGGAATATTAGTGGACTATTCACTTTCATTAGGCATGGAAACAGCTTATTAGGAATATTGCCTTTTTTGGAATAGGACTAGAAAAGCACTGTGGAGGACAGTGTGGAGAATAGTCAGAAATTAACTACCTGCACGTACTTACTCAGCTACCTAGTTAATTGACACCTACGGCTTTACCACAGCAACTGATGCAGATAGGTTTGGGATGTCTGGACACACAAATCCAATCAGATCCTTTGCAAATAATGGAGTGGACAGTCGGTCTTAATGATCTGATCTGAGAAACAAATCTGACTTGCCTGCAGTCTGAACAAAGCCTTGGATTATACCTGGCTCTTTTATGCTAGTTTGTGTTTGTGGTCATAGAGGTGGTCAATGGTGTTTGTGCAGTTTCATAATGCACTGCAATATAGAAGCCACAGAAAGTCCAAAGGTCATCCAAAGGGAAGTGTTTGGAGGCTTTGATCCACATAAGAACATCTAATTAAATGTACATGGAATAAAGATAAAGGCAGTATTAAAACTGCCAGGAAAGAGGGAACGAGTGCAGTGAAAGAAGCTTCATGGCCTTGTTGTAATAGCAGACACAAAGACAGAAATACACACACTATTTGACAGGAAGTTCATATCAGTCAGTCTGTCAGTACAATGAGGACATATCAGTTTCCAGGCAGCAGGGTTGGTTAGTGGATAGACAGGCCATTAGGTGCCTGATAGGTCACAATGTGTGATGACCACAGCAGCCAATATGTCCATCAACAGGAACATATCCTCTTCCTACTCTCTGGAGAACATTCATGTGTCTTACACTCACACTAACTGCACTGTACATCACTGCAGATCAGAACGTTGGCTTAAATGGCTTAACTGAAGATAATGCTGCACATTAGAGCACATTATGAGCAAACACAACATTTCTGAGGATCATAATGGTATGAAATGTTATTTTGACGCTCATTTTCTGTGATGGTTCAGTTCTCAGGGGGGAGATTAAAGGAGACATTTCATTCACTTAAAACAAATGACCCGGCCTCTTGAGGCAGACCTCTTTCTCCAGTAAACAGTGCCTCTTGTTAATTATCACCCAATGCCAGATCAATAGCTCTCTAACGGGAGCATAAATCTGCTGTGGCATGTTGAGAGGAGCTCACTGTAGCGCTGGCCTCAGCATTGGAAGCTCCAGCAGCACATAATCCAACATTCATTGTGACGTCTGGGGCCCATGGGAGCGGGTGTGGGTGTCTGTACTGTTCTGGCCCACCTCTATCAGACTTGGATCTTCAGCGACTCTGAATACAGCTCAGATGATCCCTCCTCTGGCATTTCTGCTTCTGAGGAGCTTTGTGCTGTTTGCCTTTCATGCTGACTGCTTCAAAGCTGGCTGCAAGATGCAGATAGAGAGAACTCCAGGGATCAAGGCAGCCAAAATAAGCCTGAGTATTTCTAGCTATCCTGTCAGGATGTGGCCAAGGCATCTTTATGAAGCATTTACTAAGCACGACAGCTGAAACAATTAGTCATTAAGCAGGAATTATATTGTTTTGTTGAAGTAATTTCTCATAAAAATGCTGCACTTTTTGTGGTTTCAGTGTCTCTAAGAGGATTGGCTGCTTCCTTTTCTACACTAAACACGTGTTGGTTTTTGACAGTTGGTCAGATAGAAAAAAGCAACATGAACTTATCTTCTTTGGGATTTTTTTGCACTTAGTAAGAAAAAGAGATGAAAGAAGTGTAGGCATCCACTGTGACATCATCCATTGGTTTGTAAACTGCCGTTTTGAAGCCTCGAGTTTGCATTGTGGCTGTCATCATCTTGGCTTTTAGGAGCCAGTAGTAACCATATTTGGACAAAAAGGTGGAGCTGAGGAAGAGTGAGGGGTGATGAGTGAAGCTCACCAACCTAATGCTACAGATACCACCAACTTAATAACATAACTTACTAACTGACAAATGTTACGTCAGATGCCAACAAGTAATATCATCTACTTGATAAATGTTAACATATATGTATATGGTAATGTCAACTTTGTGTTATGTATAAGCACACTTGTTTAGCAGGCTAGCTGACAGATACAATACAATACAATACTGAAGCAATGCAAACACTGATGTAGCTAAGTTATGCTAACAGGTAAATTAAATGAAACACTGTGTGACACTTCTGACAGTTGTTAGTGTAACTTCTTAATCACAACTATGGCAGAGCTGTCTGTCAGGGAAAAAATGCATTTTAATAAATAATCATGTCATATTCAGCAGGCGAGCAAAGCACACACAGCAGGTATCAAAACCTTCTATAAAGTGCTGCAGAAATGAGTGTTGAAATCTGGAGGTGAGTTATCATTTTGAACTTCCCAGTTCTCTCATCTCAAACTCAGTGGGGGTTTTTTTGAATGGGCTTTTGAATAGATGCCTGGAATAAGGTCTGTGGATAACACAAGCTAAAGAGATTTTCACATTTTGTTCCACATAAAACCACAAGAAAAGACTTGACTTGTAAATTCTGAAGCCTTTACATCTTAAAAAAGGTGCTTCCGAACATGTAACATTAGTAATTAGTGACATTAAACGTCATCAAACTGAGAATGAAATGAAATATGAAAATATGCAAACTATAATATTCACATGTACATCAGGTGACACTGAGACGAAAGGTTTTTGTTGTTTTATAGATAAGTGCATGAAATCTAATTACAAGTTGGAAGCTTAGTGGTGGGGACGCTGAAGTCATTCAACCATGGTGTAGTTGGTTTACAAAGTAACATTAGTGTTTTACTTCTGGCAATGTCTGTTACACTTAAAAAAGTGGTTAGAAAAATTCTATTGGCTTTGGATGAAGGGAACCAGGGTGATGCTAACTTCCAGTTTAGCCTAAAAAATGCATTACAGCATTCTCTTAGCCCTACAATCTTATTAACAGAGCTATAATTTCACCAGTAATTCTATTTGAGGGTCCAAATAAAGTGAACAGGACCCCAAGGACTTGTGGTAATAAATTACTGACTTTGTAATTCTGGATAAAAATTGACATTTTTTGAATGGGAGTCTACTGGAGCCAGCATCTCGCAACCATCAGCAGCCAACGCTTCCGCACAAGATGCTTCCACACAGGCTTCAGTTTCAAGTCTGGTTGTCGCCCCTCGGTAAAACATCAGTGAAACATTTTTTCTTTGATGTTTTACCGGTGAACAAACATTTGGTACGGCTGTTTTTTGTTCTTCTCTTGGGTTCATATTTAATACCATTATACCTTAAGCTCTACAGTTTGATTAGTGAAAGAAAGATTCCCCTCCATATACCAACTGCAAATCCATCTGCTCCTAATTCAGCCCAGGATTGGATTCAGTTTTTTGAAGCCATCTTAAACACATGCTCATGGACATGAAACCCACAAGAGTGAGTGGGTGGCCTGTGCATATCACATGTGCACAGCCTACTACTCCACATTACCATAGATTGTGCACAGCCACATTCTCTTACATGGACACTTGGGATTCTATTGGTGGTGGTGGTGGGGGCTGAAATGATTCCCACTCGCCACATTCAGGGCTAATCAAATTCAAAACTCCTCCACCAGCCTCCTCCCAACTACTGTCTCCATGGTAACAACCAGATGTTGTGGTGTGTGCACATCACCCCCACTACACATACAGGCGGAGCCCGGGGCAAGAAGCATGTGTTACCGTTTCCCCTGCGGCGGCTGAAAATAACCAGAAGGAGACAAAAAAGCCCAGGCAACACAAAGCCGGTGCCAAGAGACGGTTCCCAAAGGACACCACATCCACGTACAGTGTGTAGACACTGCTTTGTGCTGTCTATCAAACTAATGAGCCTTTCTAACCTGCATCCTTTCATGTGCTGCTAAACCAGAACACGCATCATGTAAGAATGCATTTTGACTTGTCTGATCTTGAAAGGTATGACTATTAAAGCTGCTGAAACTGGCTATCACCGTTGTTTAGGATCTCCTTCTTTGAAGACCATCTACACCATTTGTCGTTTCTGCAGCAAACCCCCTGCCAAGAGAAGTGATTAAGATTCACCAACCCTCTCCTTAAATAAGACATGCAACCAAAGATCCCCATTCAAGCACAGGTGACACTGTGTAGCCTACAGTAATTATATATTCCCTGTCGTCGACGCAAAAGGAAACGGTAGCTACAGTATGCACAAGCCCAGTTTCCCCTCTGAAGCCTCCATCCTGATCTGTGTGGACAAAAATAACATGAGACAGTCCACATTCACACACTGAATAAGCCTCTCAGAGGGATCTCTCCGAGGAGCACAACCGCAGGTTTCTATTCCAGCTCCAGGCTCCGAAATTACCTGCGTTTACAATGTACTGTACTGTGCTGTGCTGTAATTTACAATGTACATTTAGACCAGAGCCTGGTGAATGATGGCCAGTGTTTCCCTGCATCATGACACCGGCTGCTTCCTGGCCTTTGGATCACATGAGAAACGTTGCTGATGATGAGTTATAGTTGCGTGGTAAACTTATTATAGCATTCAATCAAACAGGGGTTTTATCGTGTTAACGTTGGTCTCCGCAGTGTGATGAAGTGCCACAACAGAGAACATGTTACAACGGCGTAAAAAGAAAGGCAAAATAAAGGGAAAACTAGCTTAAGTGCATAAGAGATACAGAGACAGAAACGACTACTTTTATGAATACAGCTACAGTAAGGCTTACAGAGAAATAAATGATAGGCGAACTGACAGCACTAGTGTCCAAATTATGAGAAGAAAACAATAAACCAACTTAGTATCGACGTTAGCTAACTTGTGGTTTTGACCTTACCTTGATATCTGGGAGCATTTGTCTCACTTTGAACGTGGTTTTAGATCCTGTCAACATTTTTCAACGCTCGAGCGCAAAATAAAAAAAAATAAAAATACGAGGCAAGTAAAACAAAAAGACGCAAAACAATTAATTATTAATTCCTCAAACGTGCACTATAAGCTAACTGAGGTTAGCTCTCTCCGCTGTCCATATTAACCCGAGAGACCCCGGTGAATGAAGAAGGAGAGCGGTTGACTAGCGGTTAGCCCGTATCACCAGACGCGTTCAGCGGGGACAAGCGAACTATTCTCGCTTTTCTCATCGCTATTCGCACTGACAGCATCCGCGTCCCGACCACATTAAAAAAAAACAAAAACAACAACAGCGACAGCACAGCCCGCTGGAGTCAATAACTGGTAAGTCACTAACGGAGAGATGCGTTCACCGTTACCGCTGCTGTTCTTTCTATTTGTTTATTCCTTCGCCATAGTGAAAACACACAGTGGAGGGAAAAAAAAAAAAGAAAAGAAAAGAAAAAAAACCAAGCGCAGCAGCGGCGGAGTTCCTTAAAGGGCCAGTACACCTGGAGCTAAAAACCACAGTCCTGTAGTGACTCCAGCAAACAAGCAAACATAATACACAATGTTATTCCATTCACTGCACTTTACAAATGTAAAAAAAAGAAATCACAACTGTATTTCTGCTTTTCATTTTCCCCTAAATGCTACTCTTGTGGTGACACTTTACAATAAGAGTACATTAATTAACATAGGCCTTAGTTAACATAACCACCATTAGTACATGATTACTTGAGACATTAGTTAGATATTAATCATTTAATGCCTGTAACTGCATTAACTAATGTATTTAATGTACCCTTATGGTAAGGCCTTACCATTTTGGTTACCTTCAGCTGTAATTTGCATTAAATTAACATCATTAACTGTGTTTTGATACGACCGCAGCCTGTTAGACTAACTTCTGGACACAGTCGTCTCCTCTATGATGATGGAAAAATCAGCAAAAAAGCAAGCGTCGACCTCCGGGACTGAAAAATGAAGCCAGAGTGGAAGTACCAACATGACAACAGAAATAAACA
>JAPQRN010000009.1:769506-785194 GCA_037367275.1 Coranthus polyacanthus | reverse complement strand
CAAAAACCAGGTTTGGTCTCTATAATGTCCCCATTCATGACAATTATACAGTTAATTTTTATATAACTCACCCATTAAAAATATATTAACGCTTTAAGTTAAATGTAATTAAGGGCGTGGCACCTGTGAGTGACAGGTGGGTGTGTCTATCAGTGTCTGCTGTGTGTGATTTGATTGACAGCTAGCTCGGCTGCTGAGTCAAACATTCAGAGCTTCAGCGTTTATTGAACAGACATTTTTTCCTGACAGGCAGCTCTACTGTAGTTGTGTTTTAAGAAGTTACACTAAGACCATCAGAGGATGAAGTTTATCCAGCCTACTATAAGCTACTTTAGCTAATGTTAGCATACATATTCATTGGATTATATGGTCTGTCAGCTAGCCTACTAATTATCCCAGCTAGCGCTAATTAGTGCGTTTATGCATTACACAAAGTTGACATTACTGTTACCAAACACAAATGTGTGTGTTAACATGGTGGTGGTGTTTAACATGACAGCGTTGGCCAGTGTGGTTGTATTTTCAGTAAGTTAGCGTTAGCTTGGTGAGTTTCACGTCTCGCTCTTCCCCAGCTCCACCCTCTTTGCCAAATATGGTCACTTCTGTTTCCAAAAAATTAAAGATGGCCACGGCCAAAATGGCAAACTCCAGACTTCAAGACATCGGCGTCAAACCAATGGGTAACATCACGGAGGCGTCATCCACTTTTTCATCTATGCAAAACATTTAGCACAAAAAAAAGTCCTTCAAGGATTCCCAGAGTATTAAGTAGTATTTGTGGCGCAGAGGCCCCCCACCCCCCAAAAAAATCGAATTCTGCTTCGAGGCCCATACAGGCTTGGGCTGGCCCTGTATATACGGCTCTATAAGAGTGAAGTTTAGTGAAGGTGATATATTACTGTCACACACATACATCCTCTGGATATGTGAAGATATAAGTTAATAACCTACATGAAATACCCACAGTAAAATGTGTATATGAAAACACATATACATATACGTTAATATGACATTCTTCCCATTTCTAATAGGTTTCATATAGTTTGTGCATATATACAGACGGTGAGTTTTGCTCACCTAGGGTAGTTGCATGCCTGACTTGCCTGAAATTGAATGACATCTAATGACATTTTATTGTTATGCTCATGGTCCATAAAGGTTTACTGCTCCTTTGTGGAGCGTTTAACATGACGCTGAGCCTGAGCCAGTCAAACAACATCCTATGAACAGATGAAACATTCAGGCTTCAGATGTTTTTGCTTCAAACCCATCAAACCCAGTTTAAGCGTCTACATCTTCGTTTGCCTCTGCAGTACCTCTGGGCGATCCTGTAGCAGGTCTGTGCGTGGAGACTGACTCCTCTTCTCTCTCATCCAACCTCGTGTGTGTGTGTGGCGGGAAAAAAAACCAAAAAAAAAACACCAACAGCTTTCTTTTGAACAAAAACAGGAGGCCAGTTCAGAAGAAATTCCTTTCGTGCGAGAACAGGGAAAGTCTGAATAATCCCGAGCTGCCGTCCGTCTGTGAGTCCGTCTGTGTGTCCCGTTGAACAGGTGGGGAGACTGTGTCCTGGTGAACTATAATAGAGAGAGGTCTGGATTTTTTACCACATGGGAAACTGTTCAATATTACATAAGGGTCTCCGATTTCTCTAATACATAAAACAGCCCCAGACACAGGACCTTGCATCATCTGAGCTGCAGATATTCAACGATGTATAATGCAACATGTTTAGGCTAATACAGAATGACACGTTACCAATAAAAAAGAAAAGAAGACACAATAGCAAACGGGACTAAAGAGCTTTTTCCATCTTACTTCTTGGGTTTATTTGTATTCTATTGACCCACGGGTTTGAGCTCTTTAATCCGAATGATAATATGGTACTTTATTTCATTCAGGGACCACATTTTTACACTAATCTCAACACCATGTCACTTTGTCAAAACACACTCAGGAGGCTATGTGAACTACACTGTTTGTCTTTGGTTAAAAAAAAAAAAAAGCACAAATACCTCTTTTAGTCAATGGACAAAACAGAAAATGTTAAATGTGTTGAGCAGTGTCGATGGATTTTGATAGTCTTTATAGAAGTGATCATACTTGCATTGAAATGTGCACGTATGTAGGTAAAAATGTAGACGTAGTGATAAAATGAGTGATAAAACTACAGGTTAGTGTCATTTACCACACTCTATTATGGATATTATGGCGTTTTTCTTCTTGAATTTGTTTTCCCCTCCTCATACTCTGTCCTACTTTTGTAAATTCCCCCAGTGTGGGACTAGGATTATTTTATCTTTAGGCTGAAGTGTGAAACATTTTATTTTTGGAGGCATTTTGCACCAAAAGTCAACTGTTTTAATCAGGTGTGTGTTTGTAAAGCACAGTGTGAACAGTCTTGACAAAACTGAGGTATTGAGACAAACTAGTACAAAAAAAAGGTAACTTTTCCATCCTTATATACACTTGGTTGCATAAAAATACATATTACAAAGCTGCATTCAAGTATTAAATGATATTTTTATGCATTTTATCCAAAGGCTGATTTATTAGTGATCGTGTTCTTGGAGGTTTTTTTATGACCTGAACATCTTCAGAGAACAAGACAAAACTGTGAATAAGGAAATAAGGAAGGAAACCATACCATCTTTGAAATACAATGAGAATTTATTCAAACGGTGCAAAAAATTAATAATAATTATAATAATAATAATGACCTAACATAAAATCTGATGTTCTTTCTATCCAGATTGCACTGTCACACAGCCTTAGGGCTCTCCTCTCGGAAGGAAAAGAAAAGCAAAAATATTAAAACGATAAAAAACAACAAAAAAAACAAAAAAACTTAAAACAGATCCAAACACCAGGACAGCGGAAATCAAGTTCAAATAATGCACAAATTTGGTAAATTGGATTGCAATTTACATGCAATTACAGTTCCAGTCCCATGCAACTTCGAAGTATTCCATGTTCATGTCACCGATGAGGATAAGTCTTCTGTTTCTGCTCCGACAGAAATGACAGTGTTGTACAATATATATATATATATATATAAAAAAAATATATATATGTGTGTGTGTGAGCGTCAGGTCAGTTGTGCTGCGGAAACAAATTCTGAGCCATTTCTCTGCAGAGAAAACGGGCTGGGTCGACGAGAATGTTACTGTCATGTCTGAGCACACATCGGTTGCTGTAGAAAAAAAACAAAAGTTACAAATAATAATAATAAAAAAAAAAAAAGAAATTCAAAAGAAACCACAATTAAAAGCCAGACCGCTCGACAAGTCGCCATATGAGAAAGAACATCCTAAACCGTTTCAACTAAACATTCCAAAAGGAAACCTATTAAAAAAAAATGTCACTATAAATATATATTCTCAAATGGTATCTCGTTAGGTCAGCATTGAGGAAATTAGTTTGCAATGAGAGAGCCTCAAATATAAAGAGAGACCGTCGTCTGGGAGTCAGAGACAGTCACAATGTCACTTTTCTTCCAAAACTCTTCCTCAAATCCAGGCTTTAATTAACAAGCTTTATCATCCACAACGTAGTCATTACAATATACATTCTTCCCCTTTTTTTTTTTTAAAAAACACTGTAAAACTTTGGGCTTACAAAAATAACTCAGAACATATGTATACAACCTCCAATTCTTTTTTTTCTCTTTTCTTAAATACAAAAAGTGTTTGTAGCCTGTAAAGTCTGGTGATTTACATGTTTGTGAGGCATCCGTTTTATTGCAAAAATAAAAACAAAACAAAAAACAAAACAGGTTTCATGAGTTATTTTATTACTTTGGAGGGAGAGAAGGAGTACGATGCACACGTTTTCAAAGCAGGCGTCACCTTCCCTACAGTAAAAGACAACACTTGAACTGAATTCAAATGCTTGTGCACCTCGGTACACATCGACACTTTAAAACGCTGTTGTTTTCAAGTTGGGGGGGAAATAGTGTGGTGCTGTAGAAGTTCTTAAAAATCTAGTGTTTCTGTAAATTACGCAGCCAAAAAAAACAAACAAACAAAACAAAAAAAAAAAACCCTCCCTCTTTCCTTCAACAATGTTGTATTAGTGTTAAATCAGCACTATTGACAGTTTTGGTTTTTATTTGTAGTTTGGATGTAGAGAATAAAAGGGAGGAAATCTCCCAGCATTAAACTCTTTTGGGTGGGAAAGAAAACAACGAAAATCAAAGCAATAGCGCCCTCGTATGGGCAAGGCAGTGAGTTGCATACTAAATTGTGCTTTTCTAATATAGACTGATGCCAAAGAACAAATTCAGTCGCCTAAAGTGGAGCAATTATTGTCACACTACCTCAAAAAAACTCAACAATGGCTTATTTAAGAGGGACTAAAGTAGGGTCGTTCCTGTTATTCAGTGACTTTTCTGCCCCTATGATTTTCTTATTTGCATTTTCTCTATAATGAGCCACATTATATTTAGGTCTTAGATCACTTAAACAGAGATAATAGACATTAAGATACTATTTTGTATTTTACAGCCCCTTTTTACGGATGTATGCGTTCAGTTTCATCATGTTGTATGTGTATGGTAATCACTTCCACAGGAAAAGAAACCATGACATGATAAAAACCTCTAATATTCTTTGTTTTAGATGAGGCTAAACTGCCTCTAAACTGTTATTTCGTACCAATTTCTTTGTTTACTACGTGTCTTTGAGGTCATCTTCCCTGTTATTATGTACTTCATCGTCTTCCAAAAAAGACTACAAATGAGACCTTTTGCAGGAATAACAAATGTTCTTTTCTACCCGATGTAACTATGTGATCTGTACTGGAAACCTGATGTGAACATGCTGCTTCCTGTCACCAGTATTCCTAAATTAAATGTTAAGATTTCATTGATTTTTACTTTGGTTTCACTCATGATGAAACAGAAGATTCAGCGTTTTTCTCATTAAATAAATACACATTATTCTTTCTAATACATGGTGCTAATGAATTAGAAGATCAGCTACATTTTCTTTATTAATTAAATAAAGTGATTTTTTTCCCCTCAAAAGCCCAGAATCTTTTAGGTTTTGTTAAAATAACTTGAACATTTTTTGGTATCTTCCCTCAGTCTGACTGAACTGGTAAGTTGAGGTTAGCTCGTTAGCTAATGTTAGCCGCTGTTACCTCGCCGAAGAACTTACAATGACAGGAACTGAAACTTTATATATTGTTCCATTGCAACAAAATCATGCAGCAAGAGATCTAGTTTTCCACCATTTTGGACTGAAAGCAGTTGTTGAAAAGCTCCACAGCTTTGTCTTTATCCTCTCATCTCTTAGTCTACACTCTTTACTGCTGAATAACTTATATTCCATGACGTCAGAGTTAATTGTTAATGGTAACATCAGTGTGCATGTTGGACTGAACGCTGTTGACAGTTTCACCGGTCTGCTTCTAGACTCCGTGATCTAAATGTAACTCACTAGCTAATGCTCGTAAAGAGGCTAAACTCTGCTTTCAGTCCAACATGTCAACTGCTGCTGCTGCACTGATATTACCATGGAATAAACTGTAGCTTTAACTTCTTATCAATGCACTAAAAAGATCACTTTCACCACTTTCAGTCCAAAATGGCAGAAAAGTAGCTCTGTTGCGGCGTGATTCTGTCACAATGGAATAATATATTAGCTTTTAGTTCTTGTCAATGTAAGTTCTTTGACTTTAGCTAATGGTAGCTGAACTGACTCAGAGAAACTGCAGTAAATAAAAAGGTGACAAGAAGTAGCATTTCTGCAAGTGTAGAACAAATCGGGTTTCTGAGTGAAGTAAGCTTCAACAGTCACGCTTATCCAACCTGTTAGCCGATTTCATGGAGAATGTTTGTTTGGTTCGCTGGCTAAATGTCCATCACTTAAAGATCTATGGCTAACTTAGCTCTAAATCTTCCATCCTGATACGTCAGAATTTACTGAAATACTTACAACGGTGGCGTCTCTATTCTATTCTTCATAAGGATTCGTTTTTGAGTCCCTGTGTTTGGCCAATATGTATTTCTAAAAGTTACCTCCCCACCCCAAAAAAAGAAAATGTTACTGGATAACAGGAACAAACCAATTACATTTAAGTAGTCTTTTTGACAGCAGTTTTTTTTTTTAAAACTAAAACAGCCTTAAATTTACAATTATAACAAGGAAGACACTATTAGCTAATATCAACAAGTTGATATGCCTCATTAAAACAAATACTGGTATATGTCCAATAGCCTTTAATGTAAATAAAAACTTTAATTTGGTATCTTCTGGGGGCAGTAGTTCGAGAAACTGCAGCTGATTAAGCTAGCAGTGGAGATTTGATGTTTGTCTTTCACAAGAAACAAACAACGCCACAAGGACAAATGCTGAAAAAGGCAACTAGGACACTGAGTTTGATGGCGACACCTGCACCAAAATGCTGTAGCTCTACAGTAACTGAATCCTTTTACAGAAAACCTTCTTCAGGCCCGCACCCCCCCTTTACCTTTACCCTGAACAGAGGTGGCAGTGTCTGCAGAGATGAACAGGACAACAGTCAGGCCACATCACAAACATTTTGTATCTATGGACATCAGGAAAGTGCTTGAATTTGTGCAAAACGAGATTAAACGACTGGTTGTAGGCGGTTGCGGATGCTGGAGAAAACCCGCCTTCAGTAGAACATGAGAATTTGCAGTGAGCGACCGAGCCGACAGCTCCAGCGCGTCCCGTTTGTTAAGACACTGCAGACGTTACAGTGGACCTTCTTGTGGGATCATGAAATTTCACATTTCTGAGCCACCAGAACACTCAGGGTTTGTCATTTTAAAACAGCAACTTCCAAAATCCATTGCATGTGAGAAGAATTTGACAGTACAATGTCAGTGTTATTTTAAAAATACCGTCATCGCAAAACAAAACAAAACAAAACCAAAAAAAAAAAAAAAAGTGCATGCGTCGCTTTGCATCATGCAAACAACAGTTGGAGACAATCGACACTACTGGAGACGTTCTGAAAGCTTTACTGAAACTTCACTTTTTTAAAAATATGTAATTTACAATTAGAGGACTTGTTCTTCAGGGCCACTGAGCCTTTACTCATCCTGTTAGAGAAGAAGACTTCAATCATCTGATATGTTGGAAACAATTTCCTGCCAAAATGTAACAATCGAACAAAACAAGTTATTATTATCATATGTTGTCATTTTTAACATTTTTCTACGAGGGAGTAATATTCAGAAAAACACCTCAGAATTTCCCAAATTAAAGAATATTCTCTTGAATATTCTCTGAGATGAAAGGGGTAAATTTACAAACAAACTCACATATTTACTCCTTCAAGGACTTCGTTGCTCTCTATAGTACCTCACCTGACACCTGAAGTTCGTGACTTTGGTCTCAGAGAATATCCAGATTTATTTTTTTTTGTTAATTCACCACTTTAATCTCAGACAATATCTGAGGTTTTTTTCTCTTAAATTTGTGACTCTGGTCCCAGAGAATTTCTGAGTTTTTTTCTTGTAAATTTGCAACTTTAATCTTAGAAATTCTTGAAATATTACCCTCCCCTCGCCTCGCTAAAATCTTCTTTTATTCCTAAAATGGCCCAAATACAGCAACAAATTCCCAATTTTCTCCCAAATTAAAATAACGCTATCTTAGTAATGTCTAAAAATAAACAGAAAAGGAGGTGCATGATTTATTATAGGCAGAACACCGGTGCTTTTGACTCACAGCGCCACCTGCTGCTGTGGAGGGTGAATTATTCAGGACTTTTAGGAGAAAATCTTTGTCTTTGTAGGATATTTTGTATGTTATACTTTTTTTGTACATGTAAAACATGCTGTGGCTGTTTCTGAAGCATGATTAGAATGAATGTTTGATAATCATGTTTTGTAGTTGTAAACCAAACTATGTTTTTTGTTTTTTTTAGTGAATAGAATTGCATGTTTTGTTTGTTCATTTTTGGCAGGAAATTAGCTCCATACATTTCACCATAACAGCATGATGTACGTCACCCATGATGGCAGCTGTCTCCAAAGTCTGTTTATTTTTGTGCTGGATGTGACATTTTGCTGTGTGTAGTGTTGCATGCCTTGTTCGGCTACAATAAAAAAAACCTTCAACACCAGCTTTTTTTGTCATCGACAAGAGGAAGACCCCGTTAAGAGAACGTAACAATCTGACAAACATTAAGTACTCTGGAAACAGTAATCTTAGTGCTATATTGTGTTTGTTCTACAATGCCTGCTCAATAATGCGATAACTTGACTGCTCTTAGCCTTCAAAAAGTTCAAAATCCAATTTATACATATATGGATTGGACACAAAGTAGAATTAAGTATTATTTGTTAAGCTGTAATAACAGTGCAGAGCAGTTGTCTTAAATGCATGGACATTTTGTTGTGTTTCTGGAGCATTAGCACCACAGCAGCCCACAGAACGCTTACTCATTAGCATTGCACGGTACTTTCAATTTGCATTATGCAAATCAGAACTGACGAAAAAAAAAAAGCAATTCGACAAGGATTAATTCTGCTGTTTCCCGAGGTACATATGACACAAGCATCTAGTAACAGTAGTGTAAAATCTGTATAACACTGAAGTCACCCACAAACCGGGTGTGACTTCAAAATGCTCCAACGTCCCTTAGCGAACCGATCCAAACATTATCACATACGACGAGCTGAGTGGACGCACTCTGCCTTTTCTTTTTGTGCTTGCATCACTGCGTACGTAGCAGTTATTATGTGTTTGTGTGTTTGATGAGTTTTATGTTTGACGCCTGCCGTATACATTCTCTCCACCAGGAGGAGACAGGCGTCTGATAAAGGAGGAGAGCCTGCAGCACGCACGCACGCACACACGCACGCACACACACGCACGCACACACGCACGCACACACACGCACGCACACACACACACACCCATACACAACGCCTGCATAAGAGCCACAGCAAAATGTAACACAAGTGCAGTTAGTTATTCTATGGTCTAACACGTGACCCCAGCAGTCAGACACCACCCTGTTTACTCTGGACTTGTTTTGACTCTCTTCTGTGAGAAGTGGAAGCAACAAAAAAAACCCAAAAAACTAACTGATAAAAACAGAGGTGATGAAAATGCATGCGATTTGAATGAAATGGAGCAGTAAAAGAGAACGTGAAGTGAGAAACAGTGATAAATCGTCGAGCGATTTGACATTTTAAGCCAATTAGATTAAAACAGAGGTGATGTGAAGAAAACAGAACCATGTTTCGGCGTTTTCACTGTCTAATGTATAATTCACAACACATGATTACCATTTACCATTTGTGGAAAGTGGACTCAAGAAGAACAATACTGATTAAATGTATGTAGATTGAAAACCAGTGATAAATTGACAATTATTCTGATAAACTTGATTTGCTGACTGTCATCATTCACAATACCCAAATGTCATTCATCATTTATCTGTTACAGTGAGCGGGTTTTGTTAGTTCCGCCCAAAATGTCAATCACAAACCACGGCCTCTGACTAACTGATCAAGTTTTTAGTTGCTTCTCTCTGCACTATTTTTTTTTTTCCTAGGATGGTGAAGGCATTGCCATGGATATTAAACTGTCTCAGTATTATTTCTGTGAACAAAGGGCAATCTGTGTGTAAATGTAAAACAGCGTCCACAAATACACATAAAAATCTGTAAACTCACAAAAACAACTGCTAATATAAAAACAGATGTGGATAGGACATAAAACTGTCTCAGTCATTTCGTGAACAGAATCATGTGTGTGACTACGTCTAATTATGTGTTCATTAATTTAACATATTCACAAACTTTTTTCATTTGTGGAATTTGTGTATTTTTAGTGTATTTTAGGATGGTTATATTTACAGATTACACATGTTAACAAGGATTGTTGACCTGTTCACAAAATCTATTTGCCATCCATACATGGCACACTGTATGGATGGAAAAAGTTAAGAGTGAGTTTTTTTAATTGCTGGCTGTAAATGATAAATGTCAGTTGTATATTGTGAATGACAGTCAGTCAGAACAATAAAATAAAAATGTCAATCAAATCTAGAAAAACAACGGATATCAATTTTTCAATTCACATACATTTTATCACTTTCATTATTAAATTGGAAGCATTTTTACCACTTCCATTCTTTTTTTTCCTTCCAACCTTGAGGCCACTTTCTTGATTTGATAAATGGCAATTTTGTGTTGTGTGATGAAAGCAAGACAGATGAACCATGGCTGTGGTTTTTTATCAAAAGGGCTTTAAATTAATCAAATTACTTGATGATTCATCACTCCTTTTTTCATTTCACATACGTTTTTATGCTGTGTTCCATTTACCTCGGAAGTCAGATCTAGGAAGGACATCACACCCGAGTCGTTCCAGTGCAAGAAGTCGCAAAACCGATCGCAATACCAGTTCTAGCCAGGTTAGCCACTGTTAGCAATTATGCGGATACAGTACAAACACTGTAGTGACATGTCCGTAGATAGAAGTTGGACAGTACTACGACTGATTTAATGAGACACAAATGAGACAGAAGTGCTAAGTAACAGTATAGCAGTAGCAGCCATCTTGAATTTTGAAGTCGGGTTTGGTAACGTTCCTCCGAGTTGGAAATCCGACTTCAGAACATTCCAGTTGAAATTTCTGACTGGGAACTCGGAAATCCCGACCTTTCAGTTCAAATGGAACGCCACCATTACAGCTCCGTATTTCAATTCAGATGCATTTTCATCACTTCAATTTTTATCAATTAATTTTTCTTACTTCCACCCCACATGCTCTCCCACAGTGAGCCTATCTTATCCAACAGGAAGTGACGCAGCTGAAAAGCAAAAGAGCTGGTCGTGCCTTTCTCCTGTCCGTCTGTTCAGAGGCCGACCCGGTCCGACCATTATTATTTGAACTGAAAAAGGCCACTCAGCGAATTGAAACCATTTCACGGTCCGTTCAGAACCTGTGGATGGCTGGCTCTGTCTCCCTCTTCTTCAGCTCTTCCCGGTAGCAGTAGGAGCAGAAGTTGCCTGTCTCGGGGTGTCCATAGTAGGGGCAGTCGAGTGTCCTGCAGCGGGTCGACTGCAGGTTGGCCAAACCGCCAGCGCTGCCCAGTGAGTAGTGTCTGACCGGAGGTGGCCCGCTCCGAGAGTCTATGTTGGAGCGCATGTCCCGGAAGCCGTTGGTGTAGCTTGCGATGGGTTCGGCCCCGGGGTAGTCCGGAGGGTCAAACTCTGGGGGGTACGATGGGGCGAGGCGGGAGGGGCTCAGGGAGACGGGGCCTTGGGAGTTGTACTGCGGGTGAGGGGGAACCTGCATCGTCGGGCAGTGTCGAGGGAGAGTAGCGTATGAAGGGAGGCCGGGGTAAGAGGTTGCTGGGGAGCCGCCAGCTAGCTGGCGCCGAGTATCCACGTAGCCGTGCATGTGAAGGTGCTGAGTGAGGGGGGGCACAACGGGGGGCTGCTCGATGAAGGAAGGCCGGGGGATGGGCACCACACCAGAGTACATAGATGGGCTTAAAGGAGTGGGTTTGAGATGGTTGAAGGAAGGTGACGAGTTTTCTGACAGCTCCTCTTTGGCCTCGTAAGGCCGGTAGCTCAGCTCCGTCCCACCAACCATGTCCTTCTTGGGGGGCTGGACACCATTTGTGATGCCCTTCCTCTCTGCATCTCGTCGCTGTTGCTCTTGCTCAGCCCTAAAGCGCTCCTCGGCATCGACGAGGTAGCGCTGGATCATCTCCTCCTGGAAAGGCTGCCGGTTGCTCGTAGTGAGCAGACTTGCGAAGATGAACTTCCTCTCCCCTTGCATGGCGGCACGCAGGATGCCCAGACTCACCTTCACATCAGCGCTGTATTTGTAGGGATCACCCTCGGTGCTGCTGCCTCCGCTGCTCGTACTGCTCCCAGTCCCGTTCAGACGCTCGCTACCTGAGGAGGGGGAGCCTTTCCCAGAATCCTCTGAGGCGTGGGCTGAAGGCGAACTGTCCTTGCTGCCCTTCCTCCCCCTAAACGAGCCCTTCTTCTTCTCCCCACCCTCCTGCTTGGCGCCTCCGGCTCCGGCGTTCTTCCCTGTCATCAGTCCGCCCACGTTCTTCTTCAACTTGCTGCCCAGACTCTTGCCAAAGCTGCCGAGCTTGTTGGCCACAGAGTCAGCCCTCTTCTTGTCTTTGTCCTTGTCCTTCTCCTTCTTGGTTTTGTCCTTGCCCGCTGTGCCGGTCCCTGTCGCAGCAGATCCGTTGCTGGAGGAGCTAGAGGAAGAAGAGGAGCTGTTCTTGGCTAACGTCCCACCTCCGTTGACAATGGATGTCGTGGCGGTATCCCCATTGCCGTTGGAGCTGCTGCTGACTGACTCCTTGTCAGACTCTCCTGAGTCAGGAGGTGTTCGGGCGTCCTCTCCTGCTGATGCTGTGGGAGACTCGGGCTGGGCCAGAGGGGCCTGCTGCAAGGAAACAAAACACAAACACAAGCTAGTAAAAAAAAAAAAAAAAATGTTGCATGAGACACACCAAGACTTCCAATCTTCTATCTAGTGATGAAGTTTTATTGATCTTGTTTTGAGAGTTATATTTATATAGTGTGCAAGGGCAGCTTATGTAAGAGTATTATTTTAAGAATGTCTTTTTTTCTTAAAGTTAGTTATTTTACATGCACCACAAACTAAATTACTGTCAGACACACTGCTTGAGGCTGCATTGTATCTTTTACAGGGTTTTTGCTACTATTATAAGGCTTAGGCGCAGCACCCAAGCCATTTTGGGCACCTCCTAGGTCAAAGTAATGTGAGATCAATGTAGAGAGCATCAAAGATGTATGTAAGGACTTTTCCCGGATCTAACAGTTGTAGTTGGTCCCCAGTGGACTTCTTTAGCAAATTTTGTTTTTAAGCATTTTAGGTATTGTTTATCTGCTCTAGCTTCTCCAAATTATGTGTAGTTATATATTTTTAAATCTATATTTTATATTTCTTCTTTTTTGTTTTTTATTGAAAGACATAACATTTTCTTGTGGGGGGGACCCCAAAACCCCTACCTTTGAGCATTATTCTTCTACAAACTTAAGGAGAACCCTGTAATAATATCAAATTACGTCAAAATAAATACATAGTTTTTAGTCAAATAGCATCAGGTTTTCTTCCCACAACCACATGACCATCCCATCCCAACCACAGCACCTAAACCCCCCTAGGAACATTGGGAAAACCCTGCTGTTTTAAGACCATTTATGCTGTGAGAACTTTTATCTACAAAACACATCATAGGCATCGGCTCAATCAGCTCACCACTCCCCTTCCAAACATCCAGTAATATTATTCACTTCCATTTTTAACTGCAATGATGTCATCAGGGTTACATTTTAGTCAAACAACAGTGGTTTTGAAAGCGATTACATAATATGATGTATGATCAACTAGCTTTTCACCATCAATCACTCTGTAGCCTGGACAACATTAGGTACAGTACCTTCATCTGCTAAAGATCTCTATTCAAACCCAGACCTGTCAAAGCTGATACAATAAGCAATACAATGAACAGTCTACCATATAAACGTCCAAAAAAGTCCAAACACAGGTACTGTCTCATTTGCATCGGTGACTATAAAAGTCCCCCCAGCGAATGTTATTCAGTGCTAAATAAATAATTACACTGCATTATTTACTGGAATTATAGCCATTATTACCTCCAGGTTATGGATGTTTTATGTTGCCTAAGTGAAGTTTTAAGGAATTGTCACTATTTTAAGAAGCAGCAAGTGATCTATTTTCAGTAGAGCAGCTGTGGCTCAGGAGGTAGAGCGGGTTGTCCACAAACTGCAGGGCTGGCGCTTCGATCCCAAGCTCGTCAAGTCTATTTACCATTCAGCGCTGCTTTTAAGATCCGTAAAAACTGTGAAACAGAAACTGACATGCTAGTTTTGAGTTTATTTGACTTCATGCAGTGCTTGGAATGAGCACTGGACCACTTCATTTAAGAGGACTCTCACTCTTCTAAAGCCTAAATATGTTTCCTTATTTCAAGAAATCTTCGAGTATTATTTATATTTAAATAGTTCATTTTTGCTGTGAAAAGTATACATCAAGTCCCATCCTGTGAATATTGGCGATGAAATTAAGATGTAGTTTGGTTTCGCAGCCTTAAGAGCCTGGATAAAAATGGGTCACAATTGAGCTAATTTTACCAGATTTAGATACAAGAAGGAAAACAAAAGCTTAAGATACAGAGGATGTGAACAGTGACTCATAGAGTCTGTCTTTTGCAGACCAAAGCAGATAAACACAAATGACTCAGTTTTCAGATTCCTCTTCATACATACAAAACACGAGAAGCTTTACCACGAGGAATTCATTTCTTTGGAAAATGGCATGATCTGCATGAGTAAGAAGCATCTGAGGCTGTAACAGTAAGTCCTGTCTGTTAGCATTCATGACCATTACACAGCACCAAAATATTTCTAATAAATAACTTCATACAGTAATGCCTTTATTGCCACAAAGCACTGAAGCATGACCATGAAACTGTTCTGAACTTGTCCTTCCAAACTGCCTGGCTTTAGCCTGTGGCACACAACAGGACCTTTGTCACAGTGTTTGCGTAGCGTGACTTTATGACCTGAACGGCCCAGTTGAGTTTGTTTTTACCTACGCTTCGAACAGCGGTAAGAGGTCTGACGAAAAGGAAAAGAATCCTGTCTGCAACCAGCGCAGGAAATTAACACTAACCACCAGGCAAATGTTAGATTAAACGCCGGTTGTCATACTTAAAAGTCTACAAATCACTTTGGCATCAAGTTAAGGGGCATATTTTATTAGAAAATTCAATTTCACTCATAAATTGCTGAGGGAGCCTCGACCAGAATTGATCCCTCGTTAAAAAATGATTTCCTCTTCTATTAAGCACTGATTTATCTTTACATCTGTCAGTACAAAAGTAGTTTAGGCAAAAACAGAATTATGATGAATCCTGCTCTGTCATGTCGTGCTCTTTTGAAAATGGATTGCTAAATCCAGATCAGGATGGGACTACAGAGGTTCATAGTTACCTCACAGGGCAGGGGCAGCCAGGTGACCGTCATGTAGCTGTGTAACATCTGGAGCTTAGCTTCCAAAGAGAGAGCCACACTGGGAGGGACACAGAGAGAAATCTAAGTTTAGTCACAAGCTTTCAAAGTAAAAAAAAAAAAAAAAAAAAAAGGAAAAATAACAAGTAAAAGCAAATTCAGTCCTATGAAGGGCCAAAAATGAGTCTGGATGGAGGTTTTTATGTGAAATTACAGTACATGTATTATATTTTATAGGAAATTCCCATTTTAAATCTAAAATAAAATTTCAAAATAATAAAAACTCGTCTCTTTAATCTGCCTGACAGTAATTTTATTAAGCTGCAGACATGGCAAAACATTGCATTGCAGTGTCAGCCTGTGCAGTTCGACAATCACAAAAGCCTACAATTGAATTAAATAAAAAAAGTGCATGTGTGAATGTTACAACCTATTCTCTTTTTATGTGCAGTCTGCTTATTATCCTCACCTACAATAAAGAAATGACCAATCAGTCTGTGTTTAAGTAGTTGGATGCCAACGTGTAGACCAAAAAAGATAAACATGACCTCTGTGTTGTGGTGGTGTTTATTGCATTTGCTTTTTCTTTGAATAAATTCCTAATTTTGTTGTTAAGGGTAAATGGTAAACATTACCCTGCTGTTACATAGAGTAAATGTGCAT
>JAPQRN010000009.1:731441-742136 GCA_037367275.1 Coranthus polyacanthus | reverse complement strand
TATCTAAATAACTGGATTTTACATTTTAGAATTATTTAACAAAAGGTGAAAGTATAAAAACGAAAGTATAAAAACTACTCAGGATGAACAGTCACATAAACAGATACACAGAGAAGATTGTAAAGTCACCGTTTGTGTGTCATGTTTCTTGGTCAGAACCTGATGTTCTTCTGCAACGTCGACAAACAGACGAATCCAGCGTCAAACTAGCGACAGAAGAAGAAGAAGCTTTAGACACAGTGACACTGTGTCTAAAGCTTCTTCTAGAACAAAATAAATGACAATTCAATACTGTTACAACAACCAGTGAGATGAGGGTCATGAGGGAGATGAGGGTCTGTCGTCAACAATATGAAGATGTGAAACACTGTCAAACACACAAAGACATACTTCAACCATTTGGAACCAGCAGCACATGAAACATTGTGTGTTGTAAATATGTTCACATCAACCTGCAGAGATGAACTGATCTGTCAATCAGCTGATGTTCTGGTTCTGTTTCCAGGTCATAAGCCTCTAGTTTCTGACTAATCTCAGACTTTGCTGTTTTATGGCGATGCATCTTTGAGTGTGTGGTTTAAACCTGCGTAACGATAAAGGAAACATCGACTCAAATGACAGAAGTAATGACGTTAAACTTACATGATCACATGGCTGGAACAGAAAGAACAAAGGGAAACCAGGAGCTGATTTAAGCTGGTTCATGGTCTGAGTAGTTTCAGGTGTAAAGGGGCGGGGCCTTCCCAGGTAGGAGGGTCGGATTCTCCCACTGCCTGATGGGAGATGCAGTCTGACAATGACATTATTTTCAACAAGACAAGAACAGAGAGACACGGAATCCGTTTCCCAACATCTCACAAACACAAACATCAGGACAAGTTGTGAAGGAGTTAAATCTCTGCTGGAGTTTGAACCGTCTTTATGTGAGACTATGTTTTTATAATGTGTTTGAATAAAAAACAGTAGCAGTAACAGTGCGATTTGTTCCTATTTAATCCAACAGGACGTGACGCAGCAGACGTGACGCACGGAGGCACTTCCGGTGTCGCATCCGGTTCCGGTCAGTGTGGTGGGAGCGGACAGACGGAGTTCCGATCCGGAACTTTTTCTAAGGTCGGTACCGAGCGGCTAAGCTAACTAGCTAGTGTTTACATGAGGCCGGTAAATGTAAGTTTACAAAGTAAATGTAATCACAGCTTCACTGATCTCCTTGTGTAGAATTTAGACTGAAACATGACAAAACAGATTAGAGTAGTAAACCATCTGTTTTTATGTATATTTTATAAAAACAGTATATGTATATTTCTCTGAGGTAAACATCAAATCACAGTGTCTCATGAATGCCACTAAGGTCAGATGCTAAAGATGTTCTTCCAAAATGGCACATTACTTCCAGTATTTGATTTTTGTTGTTGTTCTGAAATAGTAAAACGTATGTTTTTTTTACTGTGAGGTGAAAACAGAGGCTGAACATGAGTGAGTCAATAAAACACACCATCCCAGTTCAGACCACGGAGCTTCCGGGTTATTGTTTTATAACCCTCATAAGGATTGGAAAATGTCAGTTAATTAAAGATATATAATGTCAAATAATTAATTTCATAAATATTCACCGCCTTCGAGTCAGTATTTCGTTGACGCCCCTTTGGCTTCAGTCACCGACTCTGTGTAAGGATACGTCTCCAACAGGCTTTCACATCTCAACACTGCAATTTTACTCCATTCTTCTTTGCAAAACTGATCAAGCTCTGTCAGGTTTCACGGGGATCAGGTGTGAGCAGCCCTTTTCACGTCCACACACAAATTCTCTATTGTATGGAGGTCTGCGCTTTGACTCCAGAACATTCACCTTGTTGTCTTTAAACCATTTCTGTGTTGCTTTCACTGTCTGCTTTGGCTTTGGGTCATTGTCTTGCTGGAAAATAAATCTTCTCTCAAGTCATAGTTCTCTTGCAGACTGAATCAGATTGTCCTCCAGGATTTCCCTATATTTTGCTGCATTCATTTTACCTTCTACCTTCATATAACACAATAACTTAAGCCATATTCAATGCACTCAGGTGATCTCTGTTTCACTAGTTGTGAGACGACTAGCACCAGTTGGCTGGATTTCACGCAGCTTGCTCATTACTCCACTTATATCTTTGCCAATCGCATAATTTCATGTGGAATCTGGCCTACACATTCCCTTTTGGACTGGTGTCTAGGTCGTGCACAGAAAGGAAAGGTCTATGAGAACAATCCATGCACAGTTGATGAGCTGCAGATAACAATCTGCCACTCTTATTCAACAGATCTCACTGGCCACATGGCAGAAGGTCTTTAACAGTAAAAAAGTGTGTCCAGACTTGTCTTCAGGTTTGTGGGGGACATCTTCTGTACAAAGAACTGCAGTGCACAGTAACTTTTGGGGAAAAAACATTACTGCACAGTAACTTTAGGAACACTCTGTATGTGTATATGCAAATAAAGATCTACGTGAGGTCAGGTATTGTCTGTTGAATACATTTTTTGCTTCACCAATAACATTTTACTTCAAAAAGTCCTAAATCAATTATTAAAACCAGTAATTTTCTGGATTCTGATGAATCTAGTCCAAATAGGTTAACTACTTAAGCTTGGTCCATTACCGCATTTCACATTCTTTTTTTTCTTTGTTTGTTGGTGTAGAATTAAAGCAAAGGTGGCCAGATATCTAAAAGTTCCAGGGAGAAAGGCAAAGGCATCCTGAATCCTGCAAAAATGGAGAAAACACATGACTGTGACCAATGTGGGAAGACTGTCACCCAAGTGAGTGACCTCGGAAGACATCAATGTATTCACATTGGAGAGAAACTGTACAGCTGTGACCAGTGTGGAAAGTCTTTCACCAAAGTGAACTACCTCAGAACACACACACGCATCCATACTGGACAGAAACCATACAGCTGTGACCAGTGTGGAAAGTCGTTCACCACAGCCGGGGGCTTCCGAATACACCAACGCATCCACACTGGAGAAAAACTGCACAGCTGTGAGCAATGTGGGAAGGCTTTCATCCAAGAGAGCAACCTCAAAAGACACCAACGTATCCACACTGGAGACAAACCATTCTGCTGTGATCACTGTGGGAAGACTTTCACCCAAGCAGATAACCTCAGTAGACACCAACGTATCCACAGTGGAAAGAAACCGTACAGCTGTAACCAGTGTGAGAAGTCGTTCACCACAGCAGGGGAGCTCCGTGTACACCAACGCATTCACACTGGAGAGAAACCATATATCTGTGAGCAATGTGGAAAGGCTTTCATCCAAGTGAGCAACCTCAAAAGACACCAACTTATCCACACTGGAGACAAACCGTACAACTGTGATCAGTGTGGGAATTCTTTCACCACAGTGGACAAACTCAGAAGACACCAACGCATTCACACTGGAGAGAAACCATATACCTGTGACCAGTGTGGGAATTCTTTCACCACAGTAGGCGAACTCAGGAGACACCAACGCATTCACACAGGACAGACACCGTATACCTGTGACCAGTGCAGGAAGTCTTTCACCACAGCAGGGGACCTCGGTATACATCAACGCATTCACACTGGAGAGAAACCGTACGACTGTGATGAGTGTGGGAAGTCTTTCACCACAGTAAGCAAACTCAGAAAGCACCAACACATTCACAGTGGAGAGAAACCATATATCTGTGAAGAGTGTGGGAAGTCTTTCACCACAGCGGGGGAGCTCAGAATACATCGACGCATTCACACTGGAGAGAAACCTTACAGCTGTGAGCACTGTGGGAAGTCTTTCACCACAGCCGGGCACCTCAGAATACATCGACGCATTCACACTGGAGAGAAACCTTACAGCTGTGAGCAGTGTGGTAAGACTTTTACTACAGCAGGAGACCTAAGAATACACCAACGCATTCACACTGGAGAAAAACCCTACAGCTGTGAACAGTGTGGTAAGACTTTCACCACAGCAGGGGATCTCAGAAAACATCAACATATCCACACTAGAAAGAAAGTATACTCCTGTGACCAGTGTGGGAAGCCTTTCACCACAGTGGAGAAACTTGGAACACATCAACATATCCACACTGGAGAGAAGCCATACATCTGTGAATTGATTGAGAGTAGTATCCCAGCTCATACATACAAGCAGGTCCATAGCACAGAAAATAGTTTCACTGTCACCAATGTACAACAACATTCTCTTTATAATCCGCTCTATCCAGTCATCAGCACAGACATACTGAGCATGAAGCACCCAGGTATGGAAAACAAATTATCTCAGTTTTAGATCACGAGAGGAAACAGTGCATCTGAACCAGCATCTAAATCCTGTGTTGACAACAAGATCAGACCTAAAAAAACTGGAGGTGAGGTTTTACAGAATCCAATTTTAAAGGGCATCACAATACCATATTGACAAGCTGTTTTGCTGCCCTTAGTACCAATTAAAAACAAATGTTTTCTGATGCACGTGTAGCCACTCATCAGTGTGTTTCTGTTGTTGACTGAGCTTCATACTCAGGGCTTTGTGCCAGACCCTTCTGGAACAGGATCCAGGACCTTCAGGATTTTCCCTGGCAAGTATTTGATTTGATGCAGCTCCTCCTTTGACTTTAAAACACTATAAATTTGCATCATTCTCTTCTCATTTTTCTCAGATGATTACTGCACCATGCAAGGATATTTTATTAGAACTTGCACCATTTGCTCATTAGGTCACATGTAATATGATCTCTTATTATATCCATGTGGGCAACGTTAACCCTTTCAGCAGACCTTAAATAGACGTGTCACATATCTTTACTAACTGTAGCATTGTTTGATTCTCAGGCAAAACAAGACATTGAACTCTTTTATCGTATGATGCATTTTATTTGAGGTTGTTCACTGAATTGACTTTCTGAAATAATCAAGTTATCAATTAGTATATTTAGTTTACTTAAAGCTGACATGTGTCAACAAAGCCAGCGAATGTCACCTCATTTACCTCATTAATAGCTCTTCATAGAATCCAGTCCATTGGGCCCTTGTCTGATTGCATGGCTGCATGATATAATATGTCTTTGGAGTTAGAAAAGATCCAGTTTTCCCTTTGAGGGTTGAGAGATACATTTTACAGTCATTGACAGTAAAGAATCCTGACAGTTCACTTTACGCTGCAATGATCCAGACATTTACACACTATAGTCCCCTCTTTTATTTTTTCCTTCTTTTTCCCCTTTAAGTGTACATTTTTTTACTATTACTACTCATTATTGATCACTGCTGTTGATCATTTGCTTTTTTTTTACATGGATGTACTTCATTCATTGTTATTCCTAAGTGCTTTGTGTTAATGGTATTATTATCCTGGACCTCAGATCAGAGTCGGGTTCATGTGGGTTGAGTTGATGGAGGGACAGGACTCATTAATGAGAGGATTTCATGTCACTGCACTGTTCTGTTTTGTAGTGACTTGTAAAATGCCAATAAAATATCTTAAGTAAAGTTGTTTGTGTTCAGATGCTGATGAGTTTGACACGACTCTTGTTCTGATGGAGTGTGTTCTCTGGAAATGTACAGTCGTACAAACTTTGAATGTGGCAGTTTATTATCTGTAATTTCACATTTAACTTTTTACAATAAACAGAGAACTGATAGGGAGGTTTACAAGAAGAGCAGAGAACATGCCGATGAAGCAGTTTTACATGTTTATTCATGTTCTTTTGGGGGGATTCTTTTTTGGATATCACTGAACCTGTTTTTCTAGCTTAAAAGCCTCCCATTTCATGTCAAGGTACAACTGTAAATACTGTGTATTAATGAGGATCAAAGATTTGTTGGTTATTTGTTTTTACTGGTATTGTAAAGTAAACTCACTTTCACTCACTTCTATTGTAGCTTCAAAACTTCTGCTACTTGAAAAGGATTATAAGAGGCAGAAATTCACATTGTTTCTACAATGCTTGTATTAGTCAACTACCTTTCAAAGCCTTCTTCTCTTGCATGTGTGTATAACTCTTTACATTTAGGTTTGATAAGAGGTTGATGTTCTACTAACCTCCACAGATAAGTTGTAGAGGAGCAGCAGAGATAAGTGCGACTACACAGTGTTTATGTTGGACGTTGATGTTCAACTTCTTCTATTTAGGCTCATAAAGGTTAATATATTAATATAATAAGTTGGAGTTAATCAGTTCATTAAAGTTTAAAGCTAAAAGTCTATTATGATTTGAAGTGTTTTTACTTTTATTTTCATGTTCTACTATTTCTTAAGTATGACTTGTTTCCATAAAGTAGAAGTTTGTCTGATTAAAGGTTTGTCTGGTCACAGATTTGTCTGTAATGTTTGAAAGACACTTGATTCTGTCAAGACGCCTCAATATGAACCTGAACTGGTCTGAGCTACAGCGTTTTGATGAGTTGTTCCCTCCTCGTAGAACAAAGGTCATTTCCTAAGTAGATCTAAGTGTTAGCTTTAAGGATTCTGTCCCTTCATCTCGACCTGGGCTTGGTTTACACTCATCTTAGTACTTACTCTGGTCCTGTAGAAGTAAAGTGGACCAGCTGACGTCTGTTCAACTTTTAAAATACTAACTTTTACAGCTGATCCCTGACAGTAAAGGTTAAATCTCTTCTGTATTTAAAAGAAACAAACTTAAACCAATCTGTGATGTTACTAGAAAACTGAGGACTTGATCCTATAGTAGTTTCAGCTCCAGCGCTGTTTGCACTAAAAGACCAATCAATTATCTTTATCAACACACATGGAAACTTTTATACTTTGAGTCCATTTCAGGTCCTGGACTTTTTCACTTTTACTGCAGTAAAGACGTTGAATCAGTTCTTCTACTTTTACCACAGTGTGTTTTTACACCAGTATCTGTTCTTCTACTGGAGGAAACTATGTGTGGACTTTGGATGAGTATTTGTATTTTTTATATTTACTCTTGTGTTGGGAGCGATTCGTTCCTATTTAATCCAAGTGGGCCTGAACGCAGCATTAGCGGAGGTACTTCCGGTGTCGTATCCCGCCGGTTTACGGTTCGCTACCGAACAAGAAGCACAGGATCAGAGTCTAACGGGGCTTTGCACCGGTCGAACCGAGTCTCAGGTGCCTCAGTGTGGTGGTACCGGACACGGAGTCACTCCTGCCTCGTGGTACCGACCCGGAGCGTCGTCTAAGGTCGGTACCGAGCGGCTAAGCTAACTAGCTAGTGTTTACATGAGGCTGTTAAAGCAGATAAATGACGTCCTTTTGTTTTCTGGAGACATAGAAGTAAACCGTGATGCGTGGATACAGTAAATGAGTATGAGGACACCTGAAAACTCTTTGTTGTGTTTGTGTTTCCTGGTTTGTCTCCGTCTGGTCAGAGCAGGAACCGCCGGGTCCGGATCAGTCCCATCCGAGACAAACGGACTCAAAAGAGGTGAGAGAATGAGCTCTTCAACCACAGATGTTTTCTGTCTCCATCTTTGCCAATGTGAGAAAACTGCTGCATTTGTCATAAACTTCGAGGAGACTACATTTTTCTCTGAAGTGATTTTCTTTTTCCTGGGACTGTAAAACACCAACACTGGTCAAATGACTACGACTGAGAACAAAACTATCTGTCCTTATGTTATAACTTGCACAAAGCTAACGGGACATGTTCTCACATTCACAGAGGCAGCAAAATAATCAACTCAATAAACAACTAATTAATGTGCTTTTCACGTCAAATCCATCCACTGGTCTGTAACGGCTCTCTCCTCTGGAGGCTGTGCAGTAGTTTTGATTCACTGAAGCAGGAATAAATACACTTTTCATTCAGCTAGTTTTCCCGACATGGACACTGCACTGTTGTTAGTAAATGACCTTACCTTTACACATCACAAGTTGTTTTGTCTTCAGGACGTCTTGGAGACAATAGATTGACCGTTCATGTTTTCACAGCTTGTATTTTACACCAGAGTTTATATAAACCTCAAAACATTGCATTTTCATGGTATGGGACCTTTTTAAACTGTTTTTATTTAAATTATTTGTCATTTGAACTGAGTAATATGTGAATGTCCATTGTTGAAATCACAGTTAAATGCACTGATTTGTTTTTGCACTATTAACTGAGATAATCTCCATCTGCATAAAATAAATAATATGTTAAACAAGATATTCTTTAAACCAGATGACAATATTAGCCATTAGATGGCAATAATTTCTTGTTTTAAGACAATTACTACATGTCATTAATTACTTCTTTCTTTGTCTGTTGTCGTAGAAACAAGGCAAAGTTGGCCGGAAGCCGAAAAGTTTTGGGGAGAAGAACAACGGTCTCCCCACCCCAGCAAACATGGATAAGATTCCTACCTGTAAAAAATGTGGGAAGACTTTCAGCAATGCAGAGTGCCTAAGAAAACACAAACGCACCCACACTGTAAAGAAACAACACAGCTGTGACCAGTGTGGGAAGATTTTCAGTGAAATGGGAAACCTCAGAGCGCACCAGCGCATCCACGCTGGAGTGAAATCACACATCTGTGACCAGTGTGGGAAGGGTTTTATTGCAGCACGTGAGCTCAGAATACACCAGCGCATCCATACTGGAGAAAAACCATACAGCTGCGACCAGTGTGGGAAGGCTTTCACCATATTGGGCAATCTCAGAACGCACCAACGCAGCCACACTGGAGAAAAACCATATATCTGTGACCAGTGTGGGAGGGGTCTCATCAGTTCGAGTGAACTGAAAAGACACAAACGCATCCACACAGGAGAGAAACCTTACTCCTGTGACCAGTGTGGAAAGGCTTTCACCAACGCGAGCCACCTCAGATCACACCAACGCATTCACACAGGTGTGAAACCGCACAGCTGCGACCAGTGTGGGAAGAAGTTTAACAATGCAGGCCACCTCAGGAGACACGAAAGCATCCACACTGGGGTGAAACCATACAACTGCGACCAGTGTGGGAAGGCTTTCAGTGACGCAAGCCACCTCAGAACACATCGACGTGTCCACACCGGAGAGAAACACTTCAGCTGTGGCTCGTGTGGGGAGACTTTCACTGTAATGAATAACCTTAGAAGACACCAACTTATTCACACTGGGAAAAAACCATATGTCTGTGGCCAGTGTGGGAAGGCTTTCAGATCGCCGTCTAATTACCGAATTCACTGCCTTTTGCATGCCAAGGAGATTGCATTTCCATGTGATGTGTGCGGGAAGATACTCTGGTCAGCTTCTTCTTTCAAGTATCACCAGCGTACCCACACTGGGGAGAGACCCTACCAGTGCAGACTCTGTGACAGATCCTTCATCACATCATCTCAGCTCGTCAAACATGAACGTACCAAATATGTCCACAATGGAGAGAAACAGAGCAGCTGTGAAAAGAGTGAGGGGTGTGGACGAAAAAGCATTTCATCAGTCGATCACAAGACGCAACACAGTGCATCTGGACCAGCGTCTAAATCCTCTTCTGACAACACAATCAGACTTAAAAAACTCGAGATCAGGCTTCACAGAATCCAGTTTTAAGGAGTATCACAACATAACTATTGAAATGCAGCTTTGATCTCAATAGGGAGGATACTTTTAGTTCAATTTTAAATATTTTTGTGGCCTTACACTGTTGTGTGACATGTTGTTATAGTCTTTATAGCCAGCTAGGTTTATTCATCCTGTCTGATTTTCTTTACTTTTATATACCAAATGTTCTAGCTATGTACAGCAGCAGTGAAAATAACGACTGTGAATTTGTTCAGCAGAAATTAGTTCCCTTGAGTTTCCTTAAGAAGAAACATTCCACCAAGTGCAACGACAAAGCTCGAAGGATTTAGTAATTAGAAATTTGCATGTTATGGCTTTTATTTTGTCGCAGAAACAGCTTTGTGTGTCAGTTACTGATGTTGCATCTAGATTTTTTTTTCCCAGCCAGAATTAATAAGTGAAAACGGCTACACAGAGCTGATTAGATGACACCTTGAGTTAAAGTTAAGACTGTTAATTTACTGTCAATAACCAGGCCGTGGACTTGAACCGATTCAGTGACGTGTTTATGTTTAGATCAGGTTCACATTAGTGATGTAACATGTCACTATTAAAACTAAACTCTGGAGGAAAAGGGTCATTTTCTTTGACAGTTTTGTAACAATCATCAATATGATTAAATATTTTCATCTGTTTCTTGTTTTGATAATACTTGGAATGTGGTCATTTTCTGCACAAATTAAAGAGTGTGACATTTCAGTGTTTTTATCCTTTATTTAGTCCATTCTCCACTACAAAAGCAGCTGCTACTCATCCTGAAGTCCACACCACATTTCATCACAGTGTCTTAAATGTTTGAGACTTAAATACAAGAGTCACCGCGGGAGAATCCTTCAAATCCAGCCCGTCTCCTCATTATGAGTCTGAAAACCATCTTCCTCCTGTTAGTCTCATGTACTTGAGTGACGCTTTGAGCTGAACTGAACACAACACTATTTATGCTGGTACGTTTCACGTCCTCCTCAGGAGTTGTTCTATTGTTGAATGTTTCCTCAAACGGAGCAACCTTTACCTAAACTGTCAGATTATCTCTTCTACAATTTTCAGACTCATTGTGTAGATTTTTATGGATTGTAAATAGTCGATACGACCGCTTCCTTGCATTACTCCCACCTTTCCCACTCTGTCAACAGGACGTGAACGCACCGTTAGCGGAGGTACTTCCGGTGTCGTATCCTGTCCGT